>CM050176.1:7014788-7259825 GCA_027410445.1 Discoglossus pictus | reverse complement strand
TATTATACACAGTGTGGCAGAAACAGCCACAAGAGACTTTTGCATTGATTATTGCCTGTATTTTATTAGACTGGTTCTGGCCCTTTAAATGCTCGGACAAAGGATCTGCAGTTTTGCTATGCACTTCGGATGCAGAGTGTGAAGAAAAACCCTGTTTTATGGTTATTTTATTCTTATGGTTAAAATATGATCACATTGCTATACTGTAGATATGTTGGTCTGCTAGCCTAAAAGATAATCCTATCACAGGGGCTCCTGTGATAGGAAAGTCTATTGTGTAAAGTGTTTGTGAGTGATAGCACAAAGAGAAGGATAATCTAATCAATGTCTGTATTGTATAAAAGTAGCCAGGTAGCCTCCGGGAGGTGTGACCACACCGAGTGTCTCTCTATGTGTATTGTGTGGCCAAAAAGGGGGATGTGTATTACCTGTGAGAAGAGATGTATATATACTTCTGGATAACAAAATAAAGACAGTACTCTTTGACTCCCAATTGAGTGTCGTCAAATCTGGGAGGTTGGGGCTTGTGAGACTGCAGTGCTTCTTGGATATTTTACCGTATACCAGCGGAGATACTGGACTTCGTGTTCCAACTCTGTTACAATTGATGGCAGCGACGGGATTCAAACCTCACAGCAAACCGTTGTTCGGCAGTTACAGCAATTTGGGAAATTTGCTATTTCGTATGGAACCGAAAGGAAAGGATATGTGAATATACCCAAACGGATAGTGAATGGGGACAGACTATACCAACTTGAAACGGGCCACGCTAAAAGAGCTATTGGAAGCAAGGGGAGTTATTGCCAGCAATAAAACCAAAGCTACCCTTATTGCTGAACTCATGGAGGGAGACCGGGCAGCTTCTACAGCACCTCTTACGGACAGCACACAGAATGAGTTTGGAAGAGAACTCCAAAGCAGACTGGCCTTTTTCCCAGGTACGCCTCCCACAGAAACCTTGGAAAGGATTATGTCAGATGTCCACGAATACATAATGGAAAAGCAGCGGGCAGACCGGAGGTCCGGAGAGGGGTCCCTAATCACACCACACATAGTACCGGGGAAGCCTAAAATCCTGTACCATGCTTTTAAAAACTATGTGGAGACCGAAGACATCAATGGCTACTTGCATGACTTTGAGAGGTTATGCCAATTACATGAGATCAACGCCGCCGACCAGGTACCCCTGTTGGTGGGTAAGCTAGCGGGCCGGGCAGCAGAAGCCTACCGCACCATGCCAGACGAGGATAGCAGAGACTACCAGAAAGTAAAGCAGGCGATCCTGGACAGGTATGCAATTACCCCGGAGGCATACCGGCAGCGGTTCCGAGAAAGCCGAAAGACGGAAAAAGATACTCACATGGAGTGGGCACACCGCTTAACTAGGGCGGGCAAAGGTTGGGTGCAAGCCGCACAAGCAACCACAGTGAAGGACATGCTACAATTACTGCTACTGGAGCAATTCTTCCAGAGGTTAACCCCGGATTTACAAAACTGGCTGAGGGATCGGAAACCGCGCATCTTAACTGATGCCGCCAGGTGGGCAGATGAGTACCAAGATGCCAGGAGGGCACAGTGGGCACAGGCACGGTCCATCTTGGGAGCTGCTAACCCACCTCCCACCATTAACCCCACCCCAGCACTGCGTCCCGGTGGTGGGAACTACCAAACCCCTCCACGGTACAACAATGCCCGATCTTTCATCAGATGCCACACGTGTAACCAGCAGGGCCACATGCAGAGAGACTGTCCCAGAAACAGAAACCGCCCCACGTGGAATACTTCAACTAATTCCCCTGCAAACCGGGCAGCAGTACACTGCTACCAGAATGAGCCTCGACAACCTTTCTTCGGGACCCGGTCTAATAAAGATTCTTTGGGCACCCTCCACAAGGTTAACCCAGTACAAGCAGCTGCAGACAACCGACAGGGACACCGCCAAGGGGTACACGTAGAGGGAAAACGCCTTCAGGGTCTGAGCGATTCTGGGGCCACCATAACCCTGGTTCGCAATCACCTAGTCCCCAAGCACCAGCTCACTGGAGAATATGTGGCAGTCCGGGTGGCAGGGGGAGCGATTTACAAAATTCCCACTGCTAAAGTACATTTGGATTGGGGAGCGGGGTCAAGGAATGTGGAAGTGGGCCTCATGCAGGACTTACCAGCTGATGTCATCCTGGGTAACGACTTGGGGGAGCTGACCTCCGCTTTTGTTTCTCAGCACCCCGCACAGGAAGCGCTACCCGTGGTGACACGGCAGCAGGCCCGCACCACTGCATCTTCTGAACACTCTGAGGCTCCGGTAAGTAATAGTACTGACCCACCTTTCGTCCCCTGGGCTCCCCCCTAGAGTTTGGTACTGAAGTAGTCACCGACCCGTCCCTGCAGGTATACCGGGATAGGGTTACACAGAATCAGGCAGGGTTGGAGGGGGAAAAATACGCTTGGGAGAAAGGATTATTGTATAGATATGCTGAGAAGGTAGTAGCAGGATCTGTACCCGTGACCCTCACACAATTAGTCGTGCCCCGACAGTACAGGCAAGAATTACTACGTATTGCCCATGACATCCCTTTATCAGGACATCAAGGCGTCAGTAGGACAAAGCATCGTTTGACCCAAAACTTCTTTTGGCCAGGGGTCTCCAAAGATATTCGGCAGTATTGCCAAACTTGTGACACATGCCAGAGAGTAGGGAAGAGAGGGGACTGGTACAAGGCAAAAATGCACTCCCTACCCATAATAGATGAACCCTTCAGCAGAGTGGCAGTAGATATAATCGGACCCCTAGCAAAACCCAGCCCGTCAGGGAAGAAGTATATACTAACCGTAGTAGACTATGCCACCCGGTACCCAGAGGCCGTAGCCCTAACTAATATCCATGCGGAGACTATAGTAGATGCCCTAATCCGGATATTCTCCAGAATGGGGTTCCCCAAAGAGATTATCTCAGATCGGGGTACCCAATTCCCAGCCGAAGTCACTCATCAGTTATGGAGAACATGTGGGGTAAAACCTATTGTAAACTTAGCGTATCACCCCCAGTCCAATGGGCTCTGTGAACGGTTCAACGGAAATGCTCCGTACCTTCATGGATACCCTTGGTATCACCCTTGGAGACCCTAATCCAGACGGAATGGTCTAATCTCCAGGCAGCCCAGCAACGACAGCGCACATGGTACGATAGGGGAGCCAGAGACCGCAGTTTTCAAATAGGACAAAAGGTGTTAATCTTGAAGCCAGTCCAAAATGACAAACTGCAGGCCTCCTGGCAAGGCCCTTATAAGGTGGTGGAACAGGTATGTGACACCACCTATATAATTGCCCCATGTACAGGAGCAGGCGGTAGACGCATGCTCCACGTTAACATGCTGAAACCCTATCACGAGCGGACCGAAGAAGTAACTGCCATATGTGCCTCGGCCGCCGAGGACCCGGATAATCTACCCCTAACAGACCTATTAGCCCAAGGGGGGGCCAACACTGAATTAGGGGAAGTACAGCTAGGTGACAGGCTGAGCACTAGAGAGCGAGCTCAAATACTAGAGCTGATCCGGGAAAAAGGGGATACCTTCTCCAACCAGCCCGGGTATACCCCGCTGGCTACCCACAGGGTAAAAACCCCAGGGCATCACCCTCTTCGACAGACCCCCTGCCGCATACCCGAATCCGTAAAAGATCATATGCGGAAGGAGATTGACGAAATGTTACAACTAGGAGTGATAGAACACTCAGATAGCCCATGGGCCTCTCCGGTAGTGCTGGTACCGAAGCGGGACGGAACCACCCGCTTCTGCGTCGACTACCGGAAACTTAATGATAAAACCATTTCAGATGCCTATCCCATGCCCCGAATCGATGAGCTCTTAGATAAAATGGCCAGGGGCCAGTACCTCACCACAATAGACTTGTGCAAAGGGTACTGGCAGATCCCACTAGCCGAGGATGCCATCCCAAAGTCCGCATTCGTCACCCCGTTTGGGCTATACCGATTCAAGGTGATGCCATTCGGGATGAAGAATGCGCCGGCTACGTTTCAGCGGATGGTGGACCGGTTACTGGACGGATCCCAGGAGTATGATTGCGCCTATTTAGATGACATAGCAATCTTTAGCAACTCCTGGGACGAGCACTTGACCCATATAGGAGCCATCCTCGACCGCATCAGGGAGGCAGGTCTCACGTTAAAACCCAGCAAGTGCCACGTAGGGATGGCTGAAGTGCAGTACTTAGGCCACAGGGTGGGTAGTGGGCGGCAAAAGCCAGAACCCGCTAAGATAGAGGCCGTAGCTAAGTGGCCAACCCCTCCCACGAAAACTCAGGTTTTAGCTTTTCTAGGGACCGTAAATTTGTACCTGATTATAGTGCCCTAGCCAAGCCCCTTACTGACCTCACCAAAAAGAACTTACCCAAAGTAGTGACCTTAAGCCCAGAGTGTGAGAAGACATTCCAAGAACTGAAAACTGCCCTAATTCATGCCCCTCTACTGGCCGCTCCCGATCCAACTAAATGCTTTCTCGTTCATACAGATGCTTCTATGTTTGAATTGGGAGCAGTGCTGAGCCAAGTTGGGGCCGATGACGGCGAGCATCAAGTCGCTTACTTAAGTCGGAAACTACGACCCAGGGAAGTAAGTTATGCCGCCATCGAAAAGGAATGCCTGGCGGTGGTGTGGGCCCTCAAGAAACTACAGCCCTACTTATATGGACAACAATTTGCCTTGCTCACAGATCACAACCCGTTGGTGTGGCTAAACCGGGTGTCAGGGGACAACGCTAGACTACTGAGATGGAGCTTGGCACTACAACCATTTGATTTCACCATCCAGTATCGCCCAGGGAAACAAAATGGTAACGCCGACGGGTTGTCCAGACAGACAGAACTCGAGAAGTGATGTGTAAGCCCTCCTCCGGACATCCCCAAGCAGATCCGTTGGGATCAGACTGTGTATGCCGGCTTGGTTCTGGGGGAGCATTGTGGCAGAAGCAGCCACAAGAGACTTTTGCATTGATTATTGCCTGTATTTGAACTGTATGTTATTTGAGCATAGTGGATTTTATTAGACTGGTTCTGGCCCTTTAAATGCTCGGACAAAGGATCTGCAGTTTTGCTATGCACTTCGGATGCAGAGTGTGAAGAAAAACCCTGTTTTATGGTTATTTTATTCTTATGGTTAAAATATGATCACATTGCTATACTGTAGATATGTTGGTCTGCTAGCCTAAAAGATAATCCTGTCACAGGGGCTCCTGTGATAGGAAAGCCTATTGTGTAAAGTGTTTGTGAGAGATAGCACAAAGAGAAGGATAATCTAATCAATGTCTGTATTGTAAAAAAAAAAGTAGCCAGGTAGCCTCCGGGAGGTGTGACCACACCGAGTGTCTCTCTATGTGTATTGTGTGGCCAAATAGGGGGATGTGTATTACCTGTGAGAAGAGATGTATATATATACTTCTGGATAACAAAATAAAGACAGTATTCTTTGACTCCCAATTGAGTGTCGTCCAATCTGGGAGGTTGGGGCTTGTGAGACTACAGTGCTTCTTGGATATTTTACCGTATACCAGCGGAGATACTGGACTTTGTGTTCCAACTCCGTTACACACAGAGCAGTGTGTGTCACTGTATTATACACAGAGCAGTGTGTGTCATTGTATTATATACAGAGCAGTGTGTGTCATTGTATTATATACAGGGTAGTGTGTGTCATTGTATTATATACAGAGCAGCGTAGCAGTGTATGTCATTGTATTATATACAGAGCAGCATGTGTCATTGTATTATATACAGGGCAGCGTGTGTCATTGTATTATATACAGGGCAGCATGTGTCATTGTATTATATACAGAGCAGCGTGTGTCACTGTATTATATACAGGGCAGCGTGTGTCACTGTATTATATACAGGGCAGCGTGTGTCAATGTATTATATACAGGGCAGTGTGTGTCATTGTATTATATACAGGGCAGTGTGTGTCAATGTATTATATACAGGGCAGTGTGTGTCATTGTATTATATACAGGGCAGTGTGTATATTACATAGAACTTGCTCAGACTATACAGTAATTTGTCATTGTATGAGGAGGCCAGCAGGAGGAGCTGTCGAGCTGCCATACAGCGTGTGGTTGGCAGGTAATGTCCGTGGTGGGTACCATCAAGGATGTATTTCTGCTTAAGCCAACACAGACCGGACCTGTGCCCAGCACATTTCCAAGAGGCAGCAGAGGGCGACATAGAAAATTATTTATGTACAGTGAAATGTGTCTGCATGCAAATACAGGTCTTTTTACAATCGTATGGCATTTTATTTTATATCTCTACCTCCATAGCCCCTCTGCCCCTCGGCTACCTGCATTCTCTGCAGTCACCCTAACCCATGAATCCACCCCAGTTCATGCAGCCACACTAACTTAGGCAGTCACCTTACCTTATTTAGCGATGAAAGACATTAGAATTAATTGCAAAACAGCCTCAAGCTCGGAAATCGGCAGGAAATTTAATTAATTTTTTTGTTTCATTTTGGGGCTAAATCGATCTCGGGGTATCAATGAGTTAATACATATCAGGCCACCCACATGGACTAGAACAGTATTGGCATTCATTTTCATAATTCTTTATTATGATATTGGAACCTAATTGATTGACATGTAACCTCCATATTTTACTGCCGTAATAATGACAGTCTAATTTTCTATTGGCTGATTCGAAATGGAAGGTTACGGGCTTTCCTAATTGATCATGTTCCCGCCCTGAACTGCTATGAACCAGTGCATGGTTTACGGTTTCGGCTTTGGGACAGTGACTTGCGTGCTTGACCAATTGAATAGCATCGCAATCGGAGAGGAATTGGAGCCCACAACAAACCCACAGACATATTGCCATTGAGTTCCGGGCTTCCAATTGAATGTGGCTCTAAGCTATAGAGACAGATACACTTAAACATCCACTGCAGTTGAAGAACAATCACACTCATTTGTGAAATATGTAACAGTAGTGGTTGTGTAAGTCATGGGCAATTTTGGGGAAAATCTTAATTTTTGAAGACTGTTTATGAAGATAAGAAATATTTTTTTTGTTACATCACTTCCTGAAAGCTGGATCATGATTGTCTTTTTAATCTGTCAGAGATGGGATGGTGGGGAGGACGGAAAGAAGTCAGAATGCTTTGCTACATTTGACACCATGTCCCTTACCTCTCACTGGCCAAGAATCAGGCAACTTCCTTTAGGAAATGCAAGCACTGCTCTCCAGAAATATAAACTCCCCTCTCACACACACATAGCTTCCACCAACTTATCCGGAGTCCAGGAGAGCTGTCAACATATTTTTTTTTAAATTAAAACTAGTTTACTTTTTCCTTTCTTAACTGGGCTCTTACTGAGTCTCACAGTTATATATATGTACTAGGAAATTGCCTTTGAAAAATGACGGGAATAAAATTGTGAGCCTGGCAATGCTCTTTGCCACACAATGCAAGGCTATGGGCCCTCTGAGCACCTTCGGCGCTCATTGCGAGCCTCAGCTTTCCTGCTTTGCAATGATTACCTTTGTTGTTTCCTGCGAGGCTTTGCAATCATCACCTTCATTGCTCCTTGCGAGGTCCATGATGAGCGCCTTTGGTGCTCATCGCGTGGCTTGCAATGAGCGCCTTTGGCTCTTATTGCAAGCCTCTCACCCTGTGCACTATAGGCCTCACGCTTGAGTGTTACTGTCTTGGGTTATGTTAATGCCTTGTGTTAAATGTTAGTGGCTTGGATTATGTGTTACTGCCTCGTGTTAAGTGTTACTGCTTAGGGCTCGTTTTTACGTCCTTCAGGCTAGTTTTCGTTGTTTTGCGTTTTTTTGGCAGCCATTTTTTCTCTCGCTTAGGCGATTTTTGATCATGAAATATAGTTACATAGTAATTGAGGTTGAAAAAAGACTTCCAGTCCATCAAGTTCAACCTTTTAAGATCTCCTCTGATCTGCAATATGCCGATTAGTTATTAATTAATTAATTAATTAATTAGTTGTTAATTAATTATTAATAGTATAGTATTTGAGGATGAATAAAGAGTTAGTCCATCAAGTTCAACCTTTTTAAATCTCTCTTTATCTTTTTAATATGTGGATTATTTGTTACTAGCGACTTGCCCGTCAAAAAATTACGGCAATAAGATTGTAAGGCAGGTAATGTTGTTTGGTTGCAAATTTAATTTTGTTGGTGTTTTAAGATCCTTCGGCGCTCATTGCGAGGCTCTTGGTTGTTTGTGTGCTATGAGCAGCGTTGGTGTATTTTTTGGGTATGGCAATAAATAATTAATAAAATAAGAAATTAATATACTTTACCTATTGTGAAATAATATATGCAGGACGCATTGTGTTGAAGAGCTGGCAATCTGTTTTCAAGTTGCTGCAGCATCAGTGCTGTGGAGCTGCTGTGTAAGCGTCATGAATGTGTGCGGTGTGTAGTGTAATAGTGTGCGTGCGTGAGGCAAATCCGTTAGGGTAGCTGTGTACTTCCGGATTGTACAAGTTATTGTTCTAAAATGGCGCCTAATGTGTGGTATGGGGCTGTGGCTGATTTGGGGTCCTTGTTTTCGGATGTCGTCCGACTTTTTCGGGAAATCCGTAGGTGTTTGGTGGTGTTTCTTTAGAGTGCTGTAGCCTCGTTTTCATTTTTCGGCGGCCATTTTTTCTCTTGCTTAGGGGATTTTTGAGTGTCTAAACTCTTTTCTTTGGAGTTAAATGTAGGTGTAAATTCATTTTTTAAGGTCCTGGGTGCCCCCCCTTGCTGTAGGTAAGCTCCATGCCAGCAACTGAGGCCCTCGCGAATCGCTCCTTGCCAGCAACTGCGGCCCTCGCGAAGCGAGCCCGCAAGCGTTAGCAACAGCCCGCATGCTCACAACTATATATGTGATTAATTCTTAATTGATCCAGAGGAAGGCAAACAGAAAAAAAAAACATTGAAACTTTGCCAATTGTCTCATAAGGGGGGAAAAAGCAAAAAATTATCAAATTTCTCCCTGGATCAATATTCCTTCGCTAGTTATCTAGGATAACCTTGAATGCCCTCTTTTTTCCAAAATATATCTAACCCCTATCTACTTCGCTGTCACCACCTCCTTTGGTAGAGAATTCCACAGTTTAACCACCCTAACTGTGAAGAACACTTTTCTTTGTTTAAGGTGAAATCTTTTTTCCTCTAACCTCAAGGGATGTCCTCTTGTCAGTTGAAAATCTCTTGCTACAAAAAGTTCACTTGACAAAGTGTTATATTGACCCTGGATGTATTTAAATAACGTAATCATATCCCCTCTTAGACGCCTTTTTTCTAGCGAAAATAAGTTTAATTCGGGTTAGACTTTCTTCATAACTTAGCCCCTCCATTCCCCTTATTAGTTTTGTTGCCCTTCTCTGTACTTTTTCCAGCTCTAAAATGTCCTTTTTATGAAGTGGTGCCCAAAATTGTACTCCATATTCCAAATGAGGGCATACCAGGGATTTGTATAGTGGTAGAATTATATTTGCTTCCCTTGCTTCTATACCCTTCATAATACATGCTAATATTTTACTTGCCTTTGCAGCTGCTGCTTGGCATTGAGCACTGCTACCTAGGTGGTTGTCCACTAGTACTCCCAAATCCCTTTCAATATCTGATACGCCTAGATTTGCTCCATTAAGATTATAAATTGCATGGCTATTTTTCCTTTCCAAATGCATAACCTTACATTTATTTGTATTAAATCTCATCTGCCATTTAGCCGCCCATTTCTCTAATTTATGCAAATCCCTTTGTAGGGAAAGTACATCATTATCTGATTTAATTACCTTGCACAACTTAGTGTCATCAGCAAAAATGGAGACACTACTTTCGAGTCCTACTTCTACGTCATTAATAAATATGTTAAAAAGGAGAGGACCTAATACTGAACCTTGAGGAACCCCACTTACCACATTAGTCCAATCGGTGTATGTTCCATTTACAACAACCCTTTGCTTCCTGTCTTTTAGCCAGCTCTCAATCCATGAGCAGATATTAACTGAAATTCCTGTATCCCTTAGTTTGCTCAAAAGTCTCCCATGAGGCACTGTATCAAAAGCCTTTGCAAAATCCAAAAAGACTACATCCACTGACTTGCCCTGATCCAAGTTCCTACTAACTTTCCTCATAGAAACTAATTAGATTGGTCTGACATGACCTATCCTTCATAAATCCGTGTTGACTGCTACCCATGATCTTGTTCAAATAGACATATTATTGTATTCTGTCCCTTATTAACCTTTCTAAAAGCTTCCCAACTACAGATGGTCTATAATCCCCTAGATTTGCTCTTGCTCCCTTCTTTAATATACAGTGGATATAAAAAGTCTACACACCCCTGTTAAAATGTCAGGTTTCTGTGCTGTAAAAAAATGAGACAAAGATAAATCATTTCAGAACTTTTTCCACCTTTAATGTGACCTATAAACTGTACAACTCAATTGAAAAACAAACTGAAGTATTTTAGGTGGAGGGAAGAAAAAAAAAATAATGTGGTTGCATAAGTCTGCACACCCTCTTATAACTGGGGATGTAGCTAAGTTCAGAATTAAGCAATTGCATTCCAAATCGTGTTAAATAGGAGTCAGCATACATCTGCCATCATTTAAAGTGCCTCTGATTAACCCCAAATAAAGTTCAGCTGCTCTAGTTGGTCTTTCCTGAAATTTTCTTAGTCGCATCCCACAGCAAAAGCCATGGTCCACAGAGAGCAACCAAAGCATCAGAGGGATCTCATTTTTAAAAGGTATCAGTCAGGAGAAGGGTACAAAAGACTTTCCAAGGCTTTAGATATACCATGGAACACAGTGAAGACAGTCATCATCAAGTGGAGAAAATATGGCACAACAGTGACATTACCAAGAACTGGAGCTCCCTCCAAAATTGATGAAAAGACGAGAAGAAAACTGGTCTGGGAGGCTACCAAAAGGCCTACAGCAACATTATAGGAGCTGCAGGAATATCTGGCAAGTACTGGCTGTGTGGTACATGTGACAACAATCTCCCGTATTCTTCATATGTCTGGGCTATGGGGTAGAGTGGCAAGATGAAAGCCTTTTCTTACAAAGAAAAACATCCAAGCCAGGCTACATTTTGCAAAAAAAAACATCTGAAGTCTCCCAAAAGCATGTGGGAAAAGGTGTTATGGTCTGATGAAACCAAGGTTGAACTTTTTGGTCATAATTCCAAAAGATAGGTTTGGCGCAAAAACAACACTGCACATCACCAAAAGAACACCATACCCACAGTGAATCATGGTGGTGGCAGCATCATGCTTTGGGGCTGTTTTTCTTCAGCTGGAACTGAGGCCTTAGTTAAGATAGAGGGAATTTTGAACAGTTCCAAATACCAGTCAATATTGGCACAATACCTTCAGGCTTCTGTTAGAAAGCTAATCATGAAGAGGAACTTCATCTTTCAGCATGACAACGACCCAAAGCATACATCCAAATCAACAAAGGAATGGCTTCACCAGAAGAAGATTAAAGTTTTGGAATGGCCCAGCCAGAGCCCAGACCTGAATCTGATTGAAAATCTGTGGGGTGATCTGAAGAGGGCTGTGCACAGGAGATGCCCTCGCAATCTGACAGATTTGGAGTGTTTTTGCAAGTGGGCAAATCTTGCCAAGTCAAAATGTGCCATGCTGATAGACTCATACCCAAAAAGACTGAGTGCTGTAATAAAATCAAAAGGTGCTTCAACAAAGTATTAGTTTAAGGGTGTGCATACTTATGCAACCATATTATTTTATTTTTATATTTTTTCTTCCCTCTACCTAAAATATTTCAGTTTGTTTTTCAATTGAGTTGTACAGTTTATAGGTCACATTAAAGGTGGAAAAAGTTCTGAAATGATTTATCTTTGTCTCATTTTTTTACAGCACAGAAACCTGACATTTTAACAGTGCTGTGTAGACTTTTTATATCCGCTGTAGGTATCACCTCTGCTTTTCTCCAGTCATCCGGTAGAGACCCTGTAGTGAGTGAGTCTTAAAAGATTAGATATAATGGTTTGGCTATTACAGAGCCTAGCTCCCTCAGTACCCTTGGATGTATTCCATCAGGACCTGGGCCTTTATTAACATTTATTTTCTCCAATCTCTTTTGTGTATACTAGGATAAGAGAAAACTGAGGGGTGAGATTTTATTAGTTAGTTGACGCCCGAAGTTGGCCATGTTTCCAAGTTGATATTGTAAGGGTAATCATTGGATTAACTGTGCCCCACATTTACCTTTACATTAACAGAATAGGTCGCCTACTACATACCCTATGAAAACACACAATAAGAGTACTTAGTTTTTGAAAGGTAAAGCCTGCTGTACAATGCATCCAAAAAATAACAGACTTTATAACATAAAGGTACTTCTACCTTTTATTCTTCCATAAGGCATTACCCCCCCCCCCCCCCCCCCACCACCCATGGAACTCACATTCCATTAAGAGAGAAGACATTTATACTAATATTAGCGAATCACCTCTTATTTTTGCTGTCTGGAATTCCATTCCCTCCCAGACGATTTAGGTTATACTACGGTGCTCATTGCCGGACCCACGATGAGCGCAGAAGACTTTGAAAAAATTACGGCTTTAACATCCGCTAATTTTTTTTCAAGCCTGGAAGTCTGAAGCCGCTCAGGGGTCGCCAAAAGTCCCCAATTGATTACCAAATTACCATAAAACCTCAAACACCACAGGGGCAGAGGCAGGGAGCCTGTAAGAGAGGTTGCAAGCTTATTTGCTATTCAATTGGCGTTTTTTTAAACAGAAAACTGGTATGCTAGAAAGAAAATGGCGGACGTAAAGACGTAATTTTTTTCAAGCCCTTAAATCAGAAGCAAATTTTGGGCTTGGGGAAATTGATTAATTTCCCAAGCCCTCAAATGGTTTCAGACCCGTAGAGCACAGAGGTGGGAGAAGGAGGAGAAAGACACAGGGGAGGGAGAGGGGGGAGAGGGTGGAAAGAGACACAAGGGTGAGAGAGTGGGGGGAAAGACACACGGGAGGGAGGAGGGGGAAACAGACAGATGGAAGGGACACAGGGGTCAGAAAGTGGTGCTCATTGCGAGGTGTGGGCGAGGCCTGCAATGAACGCCGAAGGTGCTCATCACGAGGCCTGCAAATTAGAGGGGGAGAGCCTTGCATTGTGTGACAAACAGCATTGCCAGGATTCAAATGTTATTGCTGTCATTTTTGACAGGCAAGTCACTAGTTAAGAAAGAATTCACATAATATTCCCCAATCCATGGCACATATTCTTGAATTTACGCTATTCTCATAAGCTCCTCCCTCTTTGATAGCTCTGACAGAGCAAACATCCTTCCTTGTCCATGGTCTAACCATGCAGAAGTCTCAATAGACCTAAACTTGGGTCCCAATCTTAACTTACCCTACTCTTGGAAGCTAAATGAGCTACCCCTTTCAAACCCCTTATTCGTTAATCAGATACTTAAAGACTTGGAATTATTTTTTTAGTCCAATTATTCACCAGATGCAAAGGCAGGGTGAACTTGGGTGGCTCATAAGGCTTTCATTAGAGGCACTTGTATCAAATTGCAGACTACCTATAAAAAAACATTCGGCAAAAATAACTAGACCTATCCAAAGAACTAGTTATTAGAGAAACTAAACAAACAGAAACCCTCAACGTTAGTTTACCTTAAAATAGCAAAAGTTAGACTTGAACTTGACAGCATTTTATCAGATAGGACGGAAAAGGCACCCAGACAAGCTAGACATTTGTTTTATTCAAAGGCAAACAAGCCAGATAAACTGTTAGCAAAAAGACTGAAATCTAAACATTCACAAGCAAAGATTACCCAAATAAGAACACCATCAGGTTTAGCTACAGTGAGCCAAAACGAAATTCAAAATACTTTTAAGCACTTTTATCAGAATGTTTACACCTTACACACTCGCACTAACAATCTACCTTTACAATCTTATCTAAATACATATGACCTTCCTTCTCTATTAGACCAGGACCTAGAAAATCTTAATACAGATATTTCACATGAGGAAATTCAGTCAAAAACCTTAAACTAAACAAATCCCCGGATCAGATGGATTTACAAACTCATATTATAAGAAGTTTCTTGATATTCTCACCCCACACCTCAGTATGTTATTTAACTCAATCCTAAGAGGTGACTCTATGCCACCCAAACTCAATCAGGCTGACCTAGTTCTGTTCCGTAAAGAAGGTAGGGACCCCATGGAAGCTAAAAATTACTGCCCAATTACAATTTTGAATGGAGATGTAAAAATCCTAGCCAAAATGTTCACCAACAGAATCTCCAAATTTCTCCCAGACCTTATCCATAAGGACCAAACAGGTTTCATACCGCATAGACAGGCTGGTGACAATATACAGAGAACCTTAAACATTCTGCACTTGGCCCAAAGCTATAAAACTCAAATGTGCATTCTTGCACTAGATATTGAAAAAAAAACTATGTTTAGACAGAGAACTAGAGGAGGCCTTTAGAGATGCTGAACTAGCATTTCTCCCAATTGCCCACTCGAGTAAACAGCATAAGGATATTTATAGAAAATGTTCAAATGAAAGCCCAAACCTGTGACACAATAATCAGGATGCCACAAACAAACTTCTCTTCCACAAAACATTATAATCCAATGATTACCCTTACAATATCTACTTTTCCATTTTTTTTAAGTACTTCTTTGAAAATCTGGATAATTGGCTACAAATGGATCAACACTTTTGTTTATCTTCATCAAATTTTTACTGAGGAAATCTGTAGCAAGTTCTTTGGGTCGTTCATTTATAATAATAATAATACTCAAGCAACGGTTTTATTTTGAAATCACCATTCGCGTTACCACCCAGAAGAGGGGTTAAACGGCAGCTTTGAATACTGGTGCTCGCTTTAGTTTGTGTGATATAAATGTATGCTTTGGCCCTCCTTTCCAAAAAAGTCAGGTTTCATCAACATTGAAAACTAGTTCAGGAGGATAACTCCCTCTTCCAATTATGGCTCTTAAAGCTGATGGAAAGGCTGAAGCAGTTCAGTATCTGTACCCTCCGCTTCTCCGGTGATTCGGATATTGTAGAGGATGCTTCTTTTTTTAAATATATCAAACCAATCTCTGCTAGCTGCAAAGTTTTCACTTGTATCCTGTCTTTGTCTTTGAATATGATTAAAAATACTTCTGTCCTTTTCCATAGTTATTGCCTGACTTAATGGTATGTAGCTTTCGGTTTCATCATCAACCCAAATGTAAAGACATTTCTCCATTTCCTCTAAAGCATTACTTCTGAATCAGGTTACCTTTCTTGCAGAAGACGTTGTGGTTGCGGTTGCTGAACACTTAATTTTCCTTGTTTTATTTTCGATTTGTATAGTAGAAGTAGACAAATTTGAAGGAGCTCCAATGTGAACTGCATTTTAATATCGAGCAAAATGCTTTTCCGTTTTAATTTCGTTTTATCATCTTTACAACACTCATTTTGAAAAATGATAATGATTAATTTTTATTAAACAAATATAATTTTTGTTGGTTTCCTTTGTCGATAATATTGATGATTACAGAGCATAAGTAACATTTTGCTCAGCACTTCAAATCTTATTGATAAGTTTGAAACTGTTTCACTGCCAAATATACCTGTTATAAACAAAATTACAATTTCTGTGGATTTCCTTGGTCAATGAAAAACTACATGATGAAAAACAAAGTTAACATAACAATGATTCAATACCTTTCTCTGACTGGATAAATCAGCATAAATTTAGAGCTTTTTTTAGGCATTCAGCAATACGCTGTACCACGTTAGGACCTTTCCTCCTATTTGATAACTGTGTTATAGCGAATTAGCATTAAAATGGGTAGCGTTAAACAGGGTCTACATATATACAGTATATATATAAGAATAGTACATTTTTTCAGTGAATTTGCATGCCTATAATAATTTTATGCGCAGAATCTCAAGACATACAGTGTTTGCACTGCAAACTGGGAAATTGGGCTGAGTTCTTTAATGTGCACATTGCTCTATATACACATATATTCTATAGAACAAGCACTCCAGATTTCTACAGTGCATTGCAAAAGTATTCACCCCCTTGGCATTTTTCGTGTTTTGTTGCCTCACAACCTGGAATTATCATGGATTGTTTGAGGATTTGCATAATTTAATTTACAAAACATGCCCACAACTTTGAAGATGTTTTTTTTTTATTGTGAAGCGATCAACAAATAGGACAAAAGAACAGAAAAAGTCAATGTGCATAACTATTCACCCCCTAAAGTCAATACTTTGTAGAGCCACCCTTTGCGGCAATCACAGCTCCAAGTCGCTTTGGATAAGTCTCTATGAGCTTGCCACATCTTACCACTGGGATTTTTGGCCATTCCTCCTTGCAAAACTGCTCCAGCTCCTTCAAGTTGGATGGTTTGTGCTTGTGAACAGCAATCTTTATGTCTGACCACAGATTTTCTATTGGATTGAGGTCTGGGCTTTGACTAGGTCATTCCAACACATTTACATATTTCCCCTTAAACCACTCAAGTGTTGGTTTAGCAGTGTGTTTGTGGTCATTGTCCTGCTGGAAGGGGAACCTCCGTCCTAGCCTCAAATCACGCACAGAGTGGTACAAGTTTTGCTCAAGAATATCCCTGTATTTAGCACCATCCATCTTTCCCTCAACTCTGACCAGTTTCCCAGTCCCAGCTGCTGAAAAACATCCCACAGCATGATGCTGCCCCCACCATGTTTCACTGTGGGGATGGTGTTATTTGGGTGATGTGATGTGTTGGGTTTGCGCCAGACACAGCGTTTTTTGCTGAAAGTAATGGCTTTCTTCTGGCCACTCTGCCATAAAGCCCAACTCTATGGAGCGTACGGCTTATTGTCATCCTATGTACAGATACTCCAGTCTCTGCTGTGGAACTCTGCAGCTCCTCCAGGGTTACCTTAGGTCTCTGTGCTGCCTCTCTGATTAATGCCCTCCTTGCCTGGTCCGTGAGTTTTGGTTGGTGGCTGTCTTTTGGCAGGTTTGCTGTTGTGCCATGGTCTTCATGGCAGTGTTTGATTAATGGTGCCTCTTGCTTAGGTGTTGCAGCCTCTGGGACCTTTCAAAAAAGGTGTGTATATGTAATGACAGATCGATCATGTGACACTTAGATTGCACACAGGTGGACATCATTTCACTAATGATGTGACTTCTGAAGGTAATTGGTTGCACCAGAGCTTTTTATGGGCTTCATAACAAAGGGGGTGAATACATACGCACGTGACAATTTTCTGTTTTCTATTTCTAAAAAATAGTTTTATGTATATATTTTTCTCATTTCACTTCACCAACTTAGACTATTGTGTTCTGATCCATCACATAAAATTCAGATTAACAAAACATTGAACTTAAGGCTGTAATGTAACAAAATAGGTAAAAAGTCGAGGGGGCTGAATACTTTTACAAGGCACTGTATATTTCTCTTATAAGTTAAGAGGAAATAACAGAAGTAACTGGTGGCACATGGTCAATGGGTGGAAAACAGAGTTTAATCTTTAAGGGTGTGTGACTTTCCTTTAAATTTGGGTGGATAAGTGAGGGAGAACAATTTTATATGAAAAGAGGGATTGTCCCTTTATTTAGGAGGCATGCATTCAGTTATCCAGCCACCTTAATTAATTATAATCACTCTAATTCATATAGCCAACCCTGCAGCAACCTGATTTATACTCAAACTCAGGAGGTCTACAACATTTTTTACCCAAATAGCCAACCTACAACAAGTTTCAGGTCAAGAAATTTCCAAAGAGCTGATAAAGGAGAAAGACCATTTGCAAAACTGAATATATACAAGTTAATATTATTATGTATAACTCTGTGGTATTTTTAGGCCTAGCCCTAGGGTAGCACATACATAAGTACTCATAAGCCTATGATGGGGATATTGCCAAGAGAATGGAGGATTAATAAAGGAGTGGACGTGGGCTTTGGGGTCTTGTACGTGTCAATGGGCCTGTTGTTGTTATTGTTGTTTAGTCATTCAGACATGTTCGACTCTGTGACTCCATGGACCGCAGCACGCCAGGTACATCTCTTACTCACTGCCCCTCTGAGCTCCATCAAGTTCATGTTCATTGCTTTATTGACTTCATCTATCCATCTCCACCTCTGTCGTCCTTTTTCTTCTTGTGCCTTCAATCTCTCCCAGCATCAGAGTATTTTCTAGGGAATCCTGCCGTCTCAAGATATGGCCAAAATATATTAACCTCTGCCTCATGATCATACCTTCTGGTGAACAGTTCATCTTGATTTCCTGAAGTAATGATTTATTGGATCTTCTTGCAGCCCAAGGGACGCTAAGCAGTTTTCTCCAACATCACAATTCAAAGGCATCATTTCTACGGCGCTCAAACTTCTTTATGGTCCAGCTCTCACATCTGTATGTTACTGCTGGGAATACCATAGTTCAAAATGCACAGACCTTTGTTGATAGTTTATTAACTTTACTTTTTACTAGCTTGTCCAAGCTTGCCAAAGCTTTTCTCTCCCTCTTCTGCTGTGCCATGTTTGGTTTTGACTGGCTTCTTGATCCACATACAGATTCTTTAGGAGGAGGAAGAGATGATCTGGTACTCCCATCTCTTTAAGAACATGCCACATGTAACGGATCTACTGGCCCCCCGACCGGGTACCTCCGTTGATGGACGCTTCCTAGTTTGCGTCGAGGCCTACAAGCACCGCACCGGACACCACCACCACCACAGACTCCACAACCGACGTAGTTTAACTGGAGCCTCACGAATAGCCGCTAGCAGCTGAACAGGAAAAGCACCCCAAGATGCTTACACTCCTGGCAGTCAGTCTGCAACAGCATACCATGAATCCCCCCAAGAACAAGACATAAGCTCTGTGTTGAGGGTCAAGCAGTGAACTGAACTTTATTTTGTTGTGCAGAAATATTTATACACATCTCTTCCCATAGGCAATACACATGCCCATATTTGGCCACACAATACACATAAAGAGAACAATAGGTGTGGTCACACCTCCCCGAGGCTACCTGGCAACTTTAATACAATCAGACATTGATTCAATTACACTTCTTTGTTCTTATCTGAGAATGAAAACACTTTATACAATAGACTTCCTTTATCTTATGCGGAGTCTCTGTAACAGGATTATCTCCCATGCCAAGTAGCTGCAATAGTCTGGGACAATATTCTGCAGAGCATAAACCAACATACATGCAGTATAATAGTAGGATCATATTTTAACCATAATAATCATAAAACAGGGTAAAACAGTGATGGGTTCCGTTACACACCTCTCCCGTGACCATAAGCCGGCATACACGGTCTGATCCCAATGGATCGGCCTGGGGATGTCCGGACAAAAGTATTTTTTGGTCAATTCTCTAGTTTGACAACCCATCAGCATTACTGCAATTCACATTTACTCACATTTCACATATCCCCAGATAGCTGGGATCTGAGTGCACAAAACTACCGAATAGCGCTCAGATCCTCTTTACACAGTTCAATTGCCATGTAGCTAAAGTCTTTCCCATAGTCTTTCATTATATGAATGGGCTCCATGGCATAGTTATCTGGGGTATCACCGCTCCCACAGGGCAAGTACCGAATGACCCCCCTGTATGTGAAGGGCCAGAATGAGTGACATACACTCTGGTATGGCCGAATACTGTGTTTAAAGGGCAATATGTCCCAGGGTCATAGTCGCAGGGCAGGAGGCTGGCAAACAGTCCTCTCCAAGACAAAGTGGCGAAGGGCACTTCGTCACACATCTCCACTTTGGGGGGAAGTCTAACCGGGCACCTGACTTTCTGCCGGTCAGTGCCTCCGTTAGACGATCCACCAACCCACAATAAACCAGTGCTAGAGCAGCCCCCCCACAACAACAAAGTGCAAGAGCAGCCCACCCACAACAAACCGTTACTGCAACTGGATATTTCGCTGTGGTGATGGTGCAACACGCTGAGGGGACTTGAGGGGCAGAGGCCAGCGGCACTCTGCCCTGATGCCAGCTCTTCTGCTGGTATAACCTGCAGGACATCCTGCTCTGTACAAGGGACAAAGGGAGGGCAGAGGCCGACTGCACTCTGCCCTGCTGTCAGCTCTTCTGCTGGGGTACTTGGGACATATTCCGGCTCAGTAGCCAGGGAAACGTGGGGGTCAGTGGGGGTTAACATTTCCTCTGTTAACCCTGGGGCAACATTAGAAGTTAGCTCGGGAGGGGAATTTGTACTTACCCCCTCCTCCGGTTGTCCCAGTGAGGGTAGTTGGGGATCTGGACAGGCTGTGGGTGCAGAGACCACGGTCCCATCTGCGCCGTCTGGGAGATTGGTGTCTCCCCTTGTCAGGGTAAACTGTCGCTGGGGAGGAAGGACGACACCTTCTGCCCCTGTGGTTCACACTGCCGCTGGGGGGGAAGGATGACACCTTCTGCCCCCTGGGGTTCACACTGCCGCTGGGGGGGAAGGACGACACCTTCTGCCCCCTGGGGTTCACACTGCCGCTGGGGGGGAAGGACGACACCTTCTGCCCCCTGGGGTTCACACTGCCGCTGGGGGGGAAGGACGACACCTTCTGCCCCCTGGGGTTCACACTGCCGCTGGGGGGGAAGGACGACACCTTCTGCCCCCTGGGGTTCTAACTGCCGCTGGGGCGGGAAGGACGACACCTTCTGCCCCCTGTAGGGCCGGTAGAGAGACCTCGGTCCCATCTCTACCTGCCATCTGGAGGTCATCCCAGGACCAGTCAATGAAGTCTGGTTCTGCTTGTCGAGTAGGTTGGGGCTGCACGAAGCTGAGCAGGTGTTGGTAGTCCTGCTCCAGCTCCCACTCTCTCGTTACCAGGTGGGTCATGTCTTTGCTCACCTCGCCTTCGTCATCCCAGACATACATGCCCATCCGGTAGTCGTAGATGTCCCAAAACCTAGACCCCTCCGTGCTGCCAAGATCAATGTCGTCCTCCAAGGCATCCCATAAAAATCCCGGGCCATCATAATCATCCCCCTCCGGTAAGTCGTGTTCAGCCGTCCAGGGGGTAAGTCGAACGGTATGCCACCAGAGGGCCTGGTATGCGTTGTCTAGCCAGAGCTCTCGCCATACCAGGGTCTCTAGTCTTGTCACCCACTCATCCAGGGGCTGCTCTCCCAATCGATACATCCGCATCGCCACACGCTTCTGTAGCCGCTGCTCATCACTGGGGAGACTCTCACCTCGCCGCCATTGGGCATCTTCCAGGGCATCATACCAGAGTTCCTTTCTGTCTGCATCCCTGTAGTCCGCGGCCGCCTCCTCCTCCTCATCATGGAACGCTGTCCGAAAACTAGCCGGTTCCATCCTGCTGTAGCCAGGGGCGCTGTACGGATACTAGCGTTGCCCTCAATTTGTAACTCCAAGCGTTACCGGTGTCTCCGTGCTGCTTTTCCTCTTACTAGGACGCCATCCCACCGCTGCCACCAATGTAACAGATCTACTGGCACCCCGACCGGGTACCTCCGTTGATGGACGCGTCCTAGTTTGCGTCGAGGCATACAAGCACCGCACCGGACACCACCACCACCACAGACTCCACAACCGACGTAGTTAACTGGAGCATTTACGAATAGCCGCTAGCAGCTGAACAGGAAAAGCACCCCAAGATGCTTACACTCCTGGCAGTCAGTCTGCAACAGCATACCATGAATCCCCCCAAGAACGAGACATAAGCTCTGTGTTGAGGGTCAAGCAGTGAACTGAACTTTATTTTGTTGTGCAGAAATATTTATACACATCTCTTCCCATAGGCAATACACATGCCCATATTTGGCCACACAATACACATAAAGAGAACAATAGGTGTGGTCATACCTCCCCGAGGCTACCTGGCAACTTTAATACAATCAGACATTCATTCAATTACACTTCTTTGTTCTTATCTGAGAATGAAAACACTTTATACAATAGACTTCCTTTATCTTATGCGGAGTCTCTGTAACAGGATTATCTCCCATGCCAAGTAGCTGCAATAGTCTGGGACAATATTCTGCAGAGCATAAACCAACATACATGCAGTATAATAGTAGGATCATATTTTAACCATAATAATCATAAAACAGGGTAAAACAGTGATGGGTTCCGGTACACCACATTTTGTTGTGATCCATGCAGTTAAAGGCTTTAGAATAGTCTATGAAGCAGAAGTAAATGCTTTTCTGGAACTCTCTTGCTTTCTCTATTATCCAGCGGACATTGGCAGTTTAATCTCTTGTGCCTCTTCCTCTGTGAAACCCGGCTTGCACATCTGGTAGTTCCTGGTGCATATATTGTTGGAGTCGAGCTTGTAGAATCTTAAGCATTACCTTGCAGGCATGTGAAATGAGTCCAATTGTTCGGTAATTGGAGCACTCTTTGTCACTGCCTTTTTTGGGATTGAGATGTAGACTGACCTTTTCCAGTCTATTGGCCATTGTTGAGTTTTCAAATTTGTTGACATGAGGCAAGCAGCACTTTGCCTAGCATAATCCTGTAGAATTTTGAATAGCTCAATTGGGATTCCATCACCTCCTGCAGCCTTAATATTAGCAAGACACCCTAGGGCCCATCTAACTTCGCTCTCCAAGATGTCTGGCTCCAGCTCATTGGAGAAACTATTGAGGTCATCACTGCTGTTAAGATCCTTCCTGTATAGATCTTCAGTGTATTCCTGCCACCTCTTCTTTGTCTGATCTTCTTCTGTTAAGTTCCTACAATTTTTGTCTTTTATCACACCCACTTTGGCATGAAAGATGCCTTTTAGGTTCCCAAGGTTCTTGAAGAGATCTCTTGATTTACCCATTCTGTTCTCTTCTTCGATCTCTTTACATTGCTCATTTGTCTCCTTGTCTCTTTTTGCAATTCTCTGGAATTCTGCATTCGGTTGGACAAACCTTTTCCTCCACTACCTTTCGCTTTCCTACTTTCCTGGGCTACTTTCAAAGCCTCATCAGATAGTCAGTTTGACTTCTTACTTTTCTTTTTTTGGGGGGATATTCTTTTTTTTCTGCTTCCTGGATAATGTTGAAAACTTTGGTCCAAAGTTCTTCAGGTACCATATCTTTCATGTCTAGTCCCTTAAATCTATTATTTACCTTCACTGCATTACAAGGCATATTATTTATTTTGTATCTACTTGGTCCAATGATTTTCCCTCTTTTCTTCTGTTTAATTTTAAACTTTGCAATGAAAAGCTCATGGTGTGAGCCCCAGTCAGCTCCAGGTCTTGTTTTTGGGCCTAGGGTAGCATAAAACCTAAATATGCCCATGCTATATCCACCACGAAAACACTGTTGTTTTTTATCTTTCAACTTTTTGGGGTATATAAAGTCAAGTCCATAAATATTAGGACATCGACACAATTCTAAACTTTTTGGCTCTATACACCACCACAATGGATTTGAAATGAAACTAACAAGATGTGCTTTAACTGCAGACTTTCAGCTTTAATTTGAGGGTATTTACATCCAAATCAGGTGAACGGTGTAGGAATTACAACAGTTTGTATATGTGCCTCCCACTTTTTAAGGGACCAAAAGTAATGGGACAATTGGCTGCTCAGCTGTTCCATGGCCAGGTGTGTGTTATTCCCTCATTATCCCATTTACAAAGGGCAGATACAAGCTCCAGTGTTCATTTCAAGTGTGCTATTTGCATTTGTTGCTGTTAACTCTCAATATGAGATCCAAAGAGCTGTCACTGTCACAACTGTTTGGAACATACTTAAAAAGAAAGAATGCACCGGTGAGCTCAGAAACACCAAAAGACCCGGAAGACCACGGAAAACAACTGTGGTGGATGACCTAAGAATTATTTCCCTGGTGAAGAAAACACCCTTCACAACAGTTGGCCAGATCATGAACACTCTCCAGGAGGTAGGTGTATGTGTGTCAAAGTCAACAATCAAGAGAAGACTTCACCAGAGTAAATACAGAGGGTTCACCACAAGATGTAAACCATTGGTGAGCCTCAAAAACAGGAAGGCCAGATTAGAGTTTTCCAAACAACACCTAAAAAAGCCTTCACAGTTCTGGAACAACATCCTATGGACAGATGAGACTAAGATCAACTTGTACCAGAGTCATGGGAAGAGAAGAGTATGGAGACAGAAAGGAACTGCTCATGATCCAAAGCATACCACCTCATCAGTGAAGCATGGTGGTGGTAGTGTCATGGCGTGGGCATGTATGGCTGCCAATGGAACTGGTTCTCTTGTATTTATTGATGATGTGACTGCTGACAAAAGCAGCAGGATGAATTCTGAAGTGTTTCAGGCAATATTATCTGCTCATATTCAGCCAAATGCTTCAGAACTCATTGGACGGTGCTTCACAGTGCAGATGGACATTGACCCAAAGCTTACTGCAAAAGCAACCAAAGAGTTTTTTAAGGGAAAGAAGTGGAATGTTATGCAATGGCCAAGTCAATCACCTGATCTGAATCCGATTGAGCATGCATTTCACTTGCTGAAGACAAAACTGAAGGGAAAATGCCCCAAGAACAAGACAGTTGCAATAGAGGTCTGGCAGAGCATCACCAGGGATGAAACCCAGCGTCTAGTGATGTCTATGCGTTCCAGACTTCAGGCTGTAATTGACTGCAAAGGATTTGCAACCAAGTATTAAAAAGTGAAAGTTTGTTTTATGACTGTTAATCTGTCCCATTACTTTTGGTCCCTTAAAAAGTGGGAGGCACATATGCAAACTGTTGTAATTCCTACACCGTTCACCTGATTTGGATGTAAATACCCTCAAATTAAAGCTGAAGTCTGCAGTTAAAGCACATCTTGTTCGTTTCATTTCAAATCCATTGTGGTGGTGTATTTTGTTGTGCAGAAATATTTATACACATCTCTTCCCATAGGCAATACACATGCCCATATTTGGCCACACAATACACATAAAGAGAACAATAGGTGTGGTCATACCTCCCCGAGGCTACCTGGCAACTTTAATACAATCAGACATTCATTCAATTACACTTCTTTGTTCTTATCTGAGAATGAAAACACTTTATACAATAGACTTCCTTTATCTTATGCGGAGTCTCTGTAACAGGATTATCTCCCATGCCAAGTAGCTGCAATAGTCTGGGACAATATTCTGCAGAGCATAAACCAACATACATGCAGTATAATAGTAGGATCATATTTTAACCATAATAATCATAAAACAGGGTAAAACAGTGATGGGTTCCGGTACACCACATTTTGTTGTGATCCATGCAGTTAAAGGCTTTAGAATAGTCTATGAAGCAGAAGTAAATGCTTTTCTGGAACTCTCTTGCTTTCTCTATTATCCAGCGGACATTGGCAGTTTAATCTCTTGTGCCTCTTCCTCTGTGAAACCCGGCTTGCACATCTGGTAGTTCCTGGTGCATATATTGTTGGAGTCGAGCTTGTAGAATCTTAAGCATTACCTTGCAGGCATGTGAAATGAGTCCAATTGTTCGGTAATTGGAGCACTCTTTGTCACTGCCTTTTTTGGGATTGAGATGTAGACTGACCTTTTCCAGTCTATTGGCCATTGTTGAGTTTTCAAATTTGTTGACATGAGGCAAGCAGCACTTTGCCTAGCATAATCCTGTAGAATTTTGAATAGCTCAATTGGGATTCCATCACCTCCTGCAGCCTTAATATTAGCAAGACACCCTAGGGCCCATCTAACTTCGCTCTCCAAGATGTCTGGCTCCAGCTCATTGGAGAAACTATTGAGGTCATCACTGCTGTTAAGATCCTTCCTGTATAGATCTTCAGTGTATTCCTGCCACCTCTTCTTTGTCTGATCTTCTTCTGTTAAGTTCCTACAATTTTTGTCTTTTATCACACCCACTTTGGCATGAAAGATGCCTTTTAGGTTCCCAAGGTTCTTGAAGAGATCTCTTGATTTACCCATTCTGTTCTCTTCTTCGATCTCTTTACATTGCTCATTTGTCTCCTTGTCTCTTTTTGCAATTCTCTGGAATTCTGCATTCGGTTGGACAAACCTTTTCCTCCACTACCTTTCGCTTTCCTACTTTCCTGGGCTACTTTCAAAGCCTCATCAGATAGTCAGTTTGACTTCTTACTTTTCTTTTTTTGGGGGGATATTCTTTTTTTTCTGCTTCCTGGATAATGTTGAAAACTTTGGTCCAAAGTTCTTCAGGTACCATATCTTTCATGTCTAGACCCGGAAGACCACGGAAAACAACTGTGGTGGATGACCTAAGAATTATTTCCCTGGTGAAGAAAACACCCTTCACAACAGTTGGCCAGATCATGAACACTCTCCAGGAGGTAGGTGTATGTGTGTCAAAGTCAACAATCAAGAGAAGACTTCACCAGAGTAAATACAGAGGGTTCACCACAAGATGTAAACCATTGGTGAGCCTCAAAAACAGGAAGGCCAGATTAGAGTTTTCCAAACAACACCTAAAAAAGCCTTCACAGTTCTGGAACAACATCCTATGGACAGATGAGACTAAGATCAACTTGTACCAGAGTCATGGGAAGAGAAGAGTATGGAGACAGAAAGGAACTGCTCATGATCCAAAGCATACCACCTCATCAGTGAAGCATGGTGGTGGTAGTGTCATGGCGTGGGCATGTATGGCTGCCAATGGAACTGGTTCTCTTGTATTTATTGATGATGTGACTGCTGACAAAAGCAGCAGGATGAATTCTGAAGTGTTTCAGGCAATATTATCTGCTCATATTCAGCCAAATGCTTCAGAACTCATTGGACGGTGCTTCACAGTGCAGATGGACATTGACCCAAAGCTTACTGCAAAAGCAACCAAAGAGTTTTTTAAGGGAAAGAAGTGGAATGTTATGCAATGGCCAAGTCAATTACCTGATCTGAATCCGATTGAGCATGCATTTCACTTGCTGAAGACAAAACTGAAGGGAAAATGCCCCAAGAACAAGACAGTTGCAATAGAGGTCTGGCAGAGCATCACCAGGGATGAAACCCAGCGTCTAGTGATGTCTATGCGTTCCAGACTTCAGGCTGTAATTGACCGCAAAGGATTTGCAACCAAGTATTAAAAAGTGAAAGTTTGTTTTATGACTGTTAATCTGTCCCATTACTTTTGGTCCCTTAAAAAGTGGGAGGCACATATGCAAACTGTTGTAATTCCTACACCGTTCACCTGATTTGGATGTAAATACCCTCAAATTAAAGCTGAAGTCTGCAGTTAAAGCACATCTTGTTCGTTTCATTTCAAATCCATTGTGGTGGTGTATAGAGCCAAAAAGTTTAGAATTGTGTCGATGTCCCAATATTTATGGACCTGACTGTATATATATATATATATATATATATATATATATATATAAACTCCTTTGGTTCAAACTCTGCTCCCTTATGATGCAGAGTATGAAGCTACTCTTCATCTAATCCTTGGCAATGCCCAATCGGACAAGAGGAGAGATCTCAAGTAGGAAACAGTGGCACATAGTGACATCATCATGTTCATGGTCACAGACTTTGCTCTTGGTGTAAGCAATATTAAAAGAGCCCCTTGTTCACCTCTTGCATGATGAAGAGTGGCAATGGACACTTCTTGGAAAGCAGGATAATCTCCTCATATGGGTGTCTTATGTCCCTCTATATGTGTATATGAGGGGCAGGGGATTGCCACAAACATGGTTATCACTTGCTCATATTTTTATTTATGGGAGTGGGATTCTAATAGAGAATTGAGATGTTAAAGGATCATGATTATTGTAAAGTGAGAGAGGCTAATGGATGATGATTAAGAAGTCAGAGATCAGAGAGGAGGTGTGACGATCTGTAAGGGTCTGATGCTCTATATCTTTAAAGGGTGGATGCCCTGTGAGTGGTTTGCAGTATGATATACATAGGACTATATTCCAGTTGAGACATTTCACACTAGTGACGAGAGACCTCTCAAATACCTATGCTATTCTGTGAAGCTGAATCTTTAAATAGGCTGTGCAGAATATCAGACACCATAGCAGTTTCTCCACACCAGTAAGAAAGCTCTCACTTTAGTGAATATATCCAATATTCACTATACCTTCTTTGAAAGGTCACTCCCGTCTTCAGGACTTTTCTCGTGCAGCCCCTACTATTTAGAACTCCTTGCCTCGCTCCATTAGATTAACTTCCTGCCTCAAAACCTTTAAGAAATTTCTAAAAACACACCTATTTAAAAAATCATATCACCTTCATCCTCTATAATTACAACTGCACGCTCCACAGCTTAATAACACTCCCACCCACAATCTACAGTACAGCTCACAGACCCCTCCAATTGACTAAACAAATTGCATTCACGTTGCCATTTTGTATTTGTCACCCTCTTGTATCACACCTAAACCCTTAGATTGTAAGTTTGCGAGTTCTCAATTGTGTGTCCGTGTCTTGGAAACAAGCACTATGTACATTTGATTATATGCTCAAAAACAGGGCCCTCCATTCTTTAAGGTGTTAAGTTTGTTTTTTGCCATGTACTAACCCCCTGTCCAGCGCTACGGAATATGTTGGCGCAATATAAATAAAGATAAAGATAATAATAATAAGGTCTTACATACCGACATATTGTAATTTTGGTTGAGCAAAAACTCTCTTTCGGGAAGGTCTATTTAACATAAAATATATTCTATATTTATTTGGAAAAGTGCAATTATAATTTTTCTAATTAGATCAGTAAAAACCTTGAAGTATTACATTCTCTAAGAGAGTCAGAAATATCATAAAAACAAGATGCTGAGGACCACTGAAGAATGGGAGCTGCCATATAGGAGACAAAATGAAGCCATAACAGAAGCAGTGATGGAGTTTAGATTTATATCACTAGAGGTTAGGTGTTGCCGAGCTTGATTAAAGAAACACTTTGCATGTGTAGGCTGCGTGAGGGTCCAGTCTCCAGAGTACAGAGACAGCGGCCAACAGCAAGTCATGGGGCTGAGACACAAAAGGAGACCAACACAGAAGGCTATGAGTGCCCTGCCAGGAGGGCCATGTGTCTCATATGACTTGTGTTTAGGTGGCACAGACACACAGACACAATGTAGAGCGATCCCCAGCTCTTGGGGCCACACTGGCATAGACAAAATATTTTGTGAAAACAAATGTAAAACTAGTCCTGAGTGCTAAGCTTGCGTGAAACTATATTTATCTGCAAGAGCAGCATCCTCAGTTTTTCATACTGGAGGTCTGCATGTCACCTGAAACTGTAACAACATCAGCTGAACTGTTCAAAATCCTACAACATGATGCTGTGAAGGTTTTGCTTGAATTGTGCCAATAAATTTAAAAAAAAACTTAACTGCAGCCAGTAGACTGGAAAAGCTACATCTACATGCCAATCCCAAAGAGTGCTCCAATTATGGAACATTGCATTCATTTCATATGCCAGCAAGGTAATGCTTGAGATCCTACAAACTGGACTCCAACAATATATGGACACATAACTACTAGATGTGCAATCCGGGTTCCACAGAGGTAGAGGCAAAGAGATCAAATTGCTTATGTTCACTGGATAATAGAGAAAGCAAGAGAGTCCCTGAAAAACATTTACCTCTGCTTCATAGATTATTCTAAAGCTTTGCATTATGTGGATCACAATAAGAGTGGCAAGTTCTTAAAGAGATGGGAGCACCAGACCATCTCATTCACCTCCTGAGGAATCTGTACGTGGGCCAAGAAGCCACAGTCAGAACCAAACATGGAACAGACTGGTTTGGGATCAGGAAAGGTGTGTGACAAGGTTTTATATTGTTATCATATTTTTTAAACATACATGGAATACAGTATGCCTATTGCTGGGCTGGTCCAATCCAAAGCCAGAATTAATATTGGTGGGAGAAATATCAACAATCTCAGATACTACTCTGATGGAAGTAAAAGGCCTATTCATGAGAGTGGAAAGTGCAAAAGCTGGTCTGCTGCTCAACGTCAAAAAGACGGAGATCATGGCAAACAGCAATCTTAGTTCCTGGTAAATAAATGAGGAAGAAGTGGAGGTAAAGACAGATTTTAATTTCTTGAGCTCCATAGATCTCAACTGCAGATGGTGACTGCAAATATGAAATTAAAGACATTTGCTTTTGGGGAGGAAAGCTATGGCACGTCTGAACAAGCTATTAAAAAGCAAATCTATTACACTACCAACAAAGGTTCACTGGAAGGTTTGATCATGAGGCTAAGGCTCAAAATATTTTGATCATATCATGAGCATGGCCAAAATCAGGCCAAAATGTTAACTGAAAGGTTTGATCATGAGGCTAAGGCTCAAATATGTTGATCATATCATGAGGAGACAGGATTCCCTAGAGAAGAATCTGATGCTGGGAAAATTTGAAGGCAGACGAAAAAGGAGACAGCAGAGATCATTGAAGCAATGGACATGAGCCTGATGGAGCTCAGAGGGCCAATGACTGACAGATGTGCCTGGCATGTCCATAAGGTCATCGGTAGCTCATGTGAAATACTCCTGCTCTATTGGAAGGTGTATGAAGAATTTTTACTTTCTCCTAAAATTGAGAGCTAAGGTTATATAACTATTTCACAGTAGTGTGTTTAGGGCTAGGCCCATGAAGCCTAGGCTGAGGGCAGAGAAATACCTATTTGTATTGACATTTCTGTCTGTAAATGTACCTAACACTTTCTGATAAATACTCATAAACCTATAAATTTGTATATAGCAAGTGGATAGGGGGAGTAATAACTTTTGGATTTTGGTGTGGGGGCACATAAGGATGATTGAGCCTAGAGCAGCATAAAATCTAGATACACTCATGGTATAACTTCATTTTCACATTACTACATCTTGTTTTACTAGCATAACTGTAGCTCCAAGAACGCTATTTTAAAATAGGGACGTGAAGTGAGCTGCCGATATCACATTGAAAATTAAGAAACCTTACACTAACGTGAATTCATAACTGTAATTTTGCAAAAACCATAGATGTGGTGTTTAGTGACTGATGTAGTGCACATAAAGGAGTTCATTATTCAAATAAAAATTATTTACTGCTTTCTCAAAAGCGCCATATAATAATCTGTGAATAGCTATATCTGGCTGTAGAGTCATAGGCTATTTAGACTGCTTCCTCTCTGCGGTCATCAACCATCATACATCTCCCAGCAGCCCTCCTATCTCATGCAGTCACCCTCACTCTCTCCATGCAGTGATATTAACGCATGCATCTATGGGTGTCCAATACAGGCACCCTAGCTCGTACAGTTGCTGTTATCCCCAGCGGTTATTCTGCCCACCTGGAGTCACAACAGCCTCCTGCTGTCTACTTTTTGGAAAGTCAGCATTAAAACAATGTGTTGGTCCATTGACATCGATGTAGCGGTGATTGTTGGGGGGGATTGTAATAAATGTAATACTTTGTGTTATAGTATAGAATTATATAGAAGGCTTGGGGGTATGTACAGGTACATGGATGGTTCATATATAGTGTAATGTCTGCGGATAGGTGGATGAGTATACTGTGTGTGCATTTTACAGTATATCTCACTGCCCATCTGTATATCCACTTACCATTCTTTATATCTACTAGCCCCTCTGAATGTCTACCTGCATCTCTCTATGCCCACCCTACCATCCCTCTGTATGCTCCCCTGCCTGTCACTCGGTCCCTCGGTGTGTCCCTACCCTTCTCTCTGTCATTCTGTCCCTCTATTTGCTTCCAGCAACTTTGTGTCACTCTGCCCCTCTATATGTCCCTGTCCCTCTAGCTGATACACTGTCCATCTATTTGTCACTCTGTACCTCTCTATGCCCCCTTCCTCTTTATGTCACCCCTCCTCTGTGATTCCCATGACCTCTGTTCCTCTGTTTGGCCTTGTCACTCTTCCTCTCTCAGTGCCGTGCCCCCTCTGTATGCCCTCTGCCAGTCAGTCTTCCCCTCTGCCAGTCAGTCTTCCCCTCTGTATGCCCTCTGCCAGTCAGTCTTCCTCTCTGTATGCCCCCTGCCTTTCACCATGCCCCTCTGTTTTCCCCCTACTTATTTCCCCATCACAGTGTATGTCTGTGCCCTTGATGAATGTCAGAAATTCAGATTACTGTAGTGGGAGACAAGACAGCTTCTGCTCCACTGCACACCGACCCTGTGCTTCGCATCACTGCAGATCCTGTACCCTCTGGCAGAGCCCTCTCTGATCCTCCTCCTCACTGACCCTCATGATCCCCAGCAGGATGGGGGCAGCTGAGCAGATGTTGCCTGCCACTGGCACTCTGTGGCCTAGGTCTGGCCACATCACATCACATCATGCCAAAGCTGCACAAAGCATATTCTGTCTGTCCTCCACACCAGCTGAAGGATTCACTTAGCCCTAAGCCCTCTCACCCTAAGGAGCAGGTCGGTCTGACTCTGCCACCCCCACATCAGACACAATAAAGCTGTTAATGGCATATGACGCCTTTGCTATGGCTGGTGATGGCAGTGTGTGTTCAGTATCTGAGCAGTACCTGCAGAGCTTGGACCTATGAAGCTGGCACCGGGTGCCCACTTTATAGCTGTGTGATTTACTGTGGGTATGAAGTGGCCTGGGTATATACCACAATCAGCTCTGTGTATACTGTGGGTGTCCTAGTTAGAAAATAAATTAATAGTACATATATAAATACATATAATTGCCATTGGTTGTTATTAAAATAACTAGCGACTTGCCCGTCAAAAAATGACGGCAATAAGATAGTAAGGCAGCTAATGTTGTTTGTGTGCAAAATTAATTTTGTTGGTGTTTTAAGATCCTTGCGCTCATTGCGAGGCTCTTGGTTGTTTGTGTGCTATGAGCACGGTTGGTGTTTTTTTTTGGTATGGCAATGAATAATTAATAAAATAAGGAATTAATATACTTTACCTATTGTGAAGTAATATATGCAGGAAGCATTGTGTTGAAGAGCTGGCAATCTGTTTTTATGTTGCTGCAGCATCAGTGCTGTGGAGCTGCTGTGTAAGTGTCATGAATGTGTGCAGTGTAATAGTGTGCGTGCGCAAGGCAAATCCGTTAGCGTAGCTGTGTACTTCTGGATTGTATAAGCTAGTGTTCTAAAATGGCGCCTAATGTGTGGTATGCAGCTGTGGCTGATTTTGCGTCCTTGTTTTCGGATGTCGTCCGCCTTTTTCGGAAAATCCGTAGGTGTTTTGTGGTGTTTTGCGTGTTTAGGGTCCTTTAGCCTCGTTTTCGTTTTGTTCGGCGGCCATTTTTTCTCTCACTTAGGTGATTTTCGGGTCTCTAAACTCAGTAATTTGGACTTAAATCGAGGTGTAACTTCACTTGCAGAGGTCCTGGGTGCCCCCCGCTTGCTGTGGGTAATCTTTGTATGTGTTTGTTGTGTGTATTTATTGTGTTTCTAATGTTTTTTGGGTCGCCCGGGTTGCGTCCTTGTTTTCGGATCTCGTAGGCCTTTTTCGGAAAATCCGTAAGTGTTTGGTGGTGTTTTGTCTCTTTAGAGTCCTGCAGCCTCGTTTTTGTTTTTTTCGGCGGCCATTTTTTCTCTCGCTTAGGGGATTTTCGGGTGTCTAAACTCTTTTATTTCGAGTTAAATTGAGGTGTAAGTTCAGTTTTCGAGGTCCTGGGTGCCCCCCCCCCCCTTGCTGTAGGTAAGCTTTTTATGTATTTGTTGTGTGTATTGTGTTTTTCATGTTTTCATGTGCACGGGTTTCGGGCTCTAAGGTCGTATTTTTGCGAGGTCGTAATGCGTCTCATATTTTTGTGTCGTAAGTCCGTAAATTTTGGAAGGTCCGCAGTTGCTGGCAAGGAGCGCTTTTGGCGCTCCTTGCCAGCAACTGAGGCCCTCGCTTTGCGAGCCCGCAGCCTTAGCAACGACCCGCCTGCTCACAACTATATTTGAGTTGAAGTCTTATAAAAACGACTGTAACGGAGTTGGAACACGAATCCAATATCTCCGCTGGTATACGGTAAAATATCCAAGAAGCACTACAGTCTCACCATCCCCAACCTCCCATATTGGACGACACTCAATTGGGAGTCAAAGAATACTGTCTTTATTTTGTTGTGCAGAAATATATATACACATCTCTTCCCACAGGCAATACACATCCCCCATAGTTGGCCACACAATACACATAGAGGGACAATAGGTGTGGTCACACCTCCCTGAGGCTACCTGGCTACTTTGATACAATAACAGACGTTGATCAGATTATACACTTATACAATATACTTCCTTATCTTATGAGGAGCCCTTGTAATAGGATTATCTATTATGCCAAGGTCTGCAATAGTCTGGGCTAATATTCTGCAGAGCATAAACCAACATACATACAGTATAACAGTAGAATCATATTTTAACCATAATAATTAAATAACCATAAAACAGGGTAAAACAGTGATGGGTTCCGTTACACACCTCCCCCGTGACCATAAGCCGGCATACATGGTCTGATCCCAAAAGTATTTGTTGGTCAATTCTCTAGTTTGACAACCCATCAGCATGACTGCAATTCACCTTTACTCACATTTCAGGAACAAAACAAACGCACACTTTATACAGTATTCACAGCAATAAACATTTCAAGGAGAGGGAAAATACATTTTACAAACAGGTTTTACAGAGGCCTCTGTACTGGAGACAATGGGGAAAGTAATCCAATTATCCAGGAATAGAGGCAGACTCCAGTGAGCACATGGTTGCAAAAAAAACATAAACCACTTTAATATACATAAAGTCACCTTTTACACATAACAGACAGACATTTCACATATCCCCAGATAGCTGGGATCTGAGCGCACAAAACTACAGAATAGCGCTCAGATCCTATTCACACAGTTCAATTGCCATGTAGCTAAAGTCCTTCCCATAGTCTTTCATTATATGAATGGGCTCCATGGCATAGCTATCTGGGGTATCACCGCTCACACAGGGCAAGTACCGAATGACCCCCCTGTATTTAAAGGGCCAGAATGAGTTACATACACTCTGGTATGGCTGAATACTGTTTATAAGGGGCAATATTTCCCAGGGCCATAGTCGCAGGGCAGGAGGCTGGCAATAAGTCCTCTCCAGGACAAAGTGGCGAAGGGCACTTCGTCACACATCTCCCCTTTGGGGGGAAGTCTAACCAGGCACCTGGATATTTCGCTGTGGTGATGGGGCAACACGCTGAGTGGACTTGAGGGGCAGAGGCCAGCGGCACTCTGCCCTGATGCCAGCTCTTCTGCTGGTATAACCTGCAGGACATCTTGCTCTGTACAAGGGACAAAGGGAGGGCAGAGGCCGACTGCACTCTGTCCCGCTGTCAGCTCTTCTGCTGGGGTATTTGGAACATATTCCGGCTCAGTAGCCAGGGAAAGGTGGGGGTCAGTGGGGGTTAACATTTCCTCTGTTAACCCTGGGGCCACATTAGGAGTTAGCTGGGGAGGGGAATTTGTACTTACCCCCTCCTCCGGTTGTCCCAGTGAGGGTAGTTGGGGATCTGGACAGGCTGTCCAGCATCCCGGTAGGTCAGGCACAGAGACCACGGTCCCATCTGCGCCGTCTGGGAGATTGATGTCTCCCCTTGTTAGGGTAAGCTGTCGCTGGGGGGAGAGGGCGACACCTTCAGCTCCCTGGGGTTCATACTGCTGCTGGGGGGGAAGGATGACACCTTCGGCCCCCTGGGATACACACTGCCGCTGGGGAGGAAGGACAGCACCTTCTGCTCCCTGGGGTACACACTGCCGCTGGGGAGGAAGGACGGCACCTTCTGCTCCCTGGGATACACACTGCCGCTAGGGAGGAAGTACGACACTTTCTGCTCCCTGGGATACACACTGCCCCTGGGGGGGAATGATGACACCTTCGGCCCCCTGGGGTACACACTACCACTGAGGAGGAAGGACAGCACCTTCTGCTCCCTGGGATACACACTGTCGCTGGGGAGGAAAGACGGCACCTTCTGCTCCCTGGGATACACACTGTCGCTGGGGAGGAAGGACGGCACCTTCTGCTCCCTGGGGTACACACTGCCGCTAAGGAGGAAGGACGGCACCTTCTGCTCCCTGGGATACACACTGTCGCTGGGGAGGAAGGACGGCACCTTCTGCTCCCTGGGATACACACTGTCGCTGGGGAGGGGAATTAGTTGGAGTATTCCACGTGGAGCGGTTTCTGTTTCTGGGACAGTCTCTCTGCATGTGGCCCTGCTGGTTACACGTGTGGCACCTGATGTAACCACCCGGACGCAGTGCTGGGGGGGGTATTAATGGTGGGAGGTGGGTTAGCAGCTCCCAAGATGGGACGCCCCCGTGCGCGCTGCTTTTCCATTATGTATTCGTGGACATCTGCCATTAACCATTCCAAGGTTATTGTGGGAAGCGTACCTGGGAAAAAGGCCAGTCTGCTTTGGAGTTCTCTTCCAAACTCATTCTGTGTGCTGTCCGTAAGAGGTGCTGTAGCAGCTGCCCGGTCTCCCTCCATGAGTTCCTTTCTGTCTGCATCCCTGTAGTCCGCAGCCGCCTGCTCCTCCTCATCATGGAACGCTGTCCGAAAACTAGCCGGTTCCATCCTGCTGTAGCCATGGGCGCTGTACGGATACTAGCGTTGCCCTCAATTTGTTACTCCACAGAACGGTGCATCCTGTAGCTGTCCTTCTCACGGTGGGAATAATTCCGCCACTTGCCACCAAATGGAACGGAGTTGGAACACAAATCCAATATCTCCGCTGGTATACGGTAAAATATCCAAGAAGCACTACAGTCTCACCATCCCCAACCTCCCATATTGGACGACACTCAATTGGGAGTCAAAGAATACTGTCTTTATTTTGTTGTGCAGAAATATATATACACATCTCTTCCCACAGGCAATACACATCCCCCATAGTTGGCCACACAATACACATAGAGGGACAATAGGTGTGGTCACACCTCCCTGAGGCTACCTGGCTACTTTGATACAATAACAGACATTGATCAGATTATACACTTATACAATATACTTCCTTATCTTATGAGGAGCCCTTGTAATAGGATTATCTATTATGCCAAGGTCTGCAATAGTCTGGGCTAATATTCTGCAGAGCATAAACCAACATACATACAGTATAACAGTAGGATCATATTTTAACCATAATAATTAAATAACCATAAAACAGGGTAAAACAGTGATGGGTTCCGTTACAACGACTTTAAAATGTATGGATGTTAAGCATGAACTCCCTTTGTAGGACCCCCTCTATCTGACTCTTTTTATCACAATGTGGATGATAAAGAAGATGAACATGCCAAGTTGGATACATAATAATAGTCACAAGTGGTTTTAATGTCTAATGTATTTCTTTAGGAAAATTCTCCTTCTTTATCACCCCCCCCCCCCCCCTGCCCCCATTGTAAGGGATGGCCCTAGATAAAAAGGGTTAGATGTAGTGATTTCCTTTTTAGATATTTTATGCTTTACTCTGAAGCTCAAAAATATTAATAACAATCATTTGCAAATGTATTTAATTTTAAAATGACTGGGGCCTTTTCTGTGTCACTTTAATTTTGAGATTTATTCCTTCTTTGTGTTTGTTGGAGCGATGTGTAAAATGACAGGCAGACTATGGGAGACATGTGTATTGTGATAGCTTGCTCTATTTTAGTTAAATGGAGAAGAACCCGCTACTTGGTTGGTCTTGAAAGAATCACTAGACTGATCCTACCCAGTAGGTCAGAGGTCCGTTGTATCCCTGTTTACAGGATATGGACCATGGCTAAGTCAAGTCCCACCACAATCGCTAGACGTTAGGACCAGTTTGTAGCAAAAATCTTGCCAGGCCGCCAACTGTAACCTAGGTATTAACAGCAAGGGTCCGCAAGGATAACCCCCAGTCGGCATCAAGGTTCTCTCCCAGAAGCAAAAACACACACAATGTTTATGTGCGTTCCAACATAACAAACATTATTGGTCAAGGTACAACATTTTTATGGGTTACAGTATTTTAATAACCCATTGCCCAATCACATTAAGGCTGTATCTGGTCCACGTTGCCTAGACGAGGTCATAGGTTGTCCTGCCTTCTCTCTATTACTCTACAGGTGTAATGAGTCTGAACCACAGCAGAGACAGATAGTCTGAACTGGTATGTATCCCTTTAAACCAGTTAAAAGTCATGTAGTTTCCAGCTCCCCAAGCTCGCCCTATAATGTAATTTTACCCCCTTAGCATACGTCTAAATAAATATACGGTTACCTGATTCATGTCTGTAACCCACATTCTAGTTAACCCAACATGTCAACCATCTTGTACAATGCAATACAGACAAAAGTTAAATTTTTTCAATAAACAAAAACAAACAGTAACAACCCACAAAGTCCCAAGGTCCATAAAGTTGTGACAGCTCCCAAAGTCTCCATGTCCATACAGTAGTGACAAGCTCTGTCTGTGTATAGAGGAGGGACGGTGTAGCTGTGGGTATGACTGTGTATTACTAGGACATACACTGTCAGTAATTACAGGCTAAGGGTCTGTGAGAAACAGTGTAATGTCACAACCTGTCCTATAAATAGTGAGTGGCAACAAAGCTCCAGGAAAGGCCATAGGTTTGGTTGTGTTAGAACAGACAATATATATATTAATACCATTCTACATATCTCTAGCCAGCCCTCACCTGTGTCCAGTCCTAGGTATTCTAGACACCTTTAAATATGTGGAAATATTTAATAAAGTTCTAAAAAGAAGGAATGCAAGAACAAGAGGTCATGATTTGAAGTTGGAAGGTGGGAGATTTATGGGAACTGTGAGAAAGAACTACTTTACAGAAAAGGTAGCAGATTTAAGTTGGACAGCCTTCTAGTGGAAGAGATAGGGTCAAAACAGTAAAGGAATTCAAACATGTCTGGGATAAGGCCGTTGTTAGGGTTAATAAAAAGTCAACTTGTAGGTAGATAGAATGAGAATGGTAATAGTACATGGCCATTTTGGTTCTTATCTGCTGTCAAATCTATGAGCCTCATTCAATTGAGGCTTCGGAAGATCCAAGCTTCGGAAATGGAGCCGGTAACTTATTTTAAATTGGCATCTTTTTGCGGGTTCCCATCGGGTTACTGGCTCTGGACTCATCGCGATGGTTACCTTCGCAAGTTAATGCCCCTCCAAGCCTTTGATCTTTCATGGACGGAAGAGTTAAGATGGCTAAAATCGCAAATCGCTATTCAATTCCCCCCGATTCTCCCTCGCTACCCACCCCGCCAAGGCCGAAATGGCAAAAGTCGCTCCACAATTTAGGAGTTCCAAGGAGGACCCGCAAAGGACTTAAAGACATCTCCGGAGCACTTTAAATGCACATATACACACACTACTGTACTTTTATTAAAAGGCAAAGTGATTTTAGGTCTTAGACTTAATAGCACAACATTTTCAAGCTCGCAAATCAGCCCCGAAAACTACTTTATTTCATGTTTTATTATCGTGTTATATCGATCCCGGCAATCGATGTGTTAATACATATAATGGAACTGGCATGTAATAGAATATCATATTTACGGCTTTATCAATATTGCATTATATCTGGAATCTGGGTCCGATCGTAACTCGTAATTGAAGCCCATAGGACTTTGACATCCAACCTCCATTTTTCATTGAAGTAATGATGACGATCTCTGTTTCCATTGGCTGTTTCTATCTCGGGAGTTACGACCTTGCTTAATTGATCATGTTCAAGCTCGCAAATTCAACATATGATGGCATGGTTTCTGAAATTCGCTATTGGCACCTAACTTGCGGCCTTGCCGGATTGAATAGCACCGTAACTCGAGCGCCTTGCAGGTCTGCAGCAGGCCCACAGACAAATGGCCTATACTCCATAACTTGTGGCCTCCTAATTGAATGAGGCTCTATGTGTCTGTGTGGGGCTACGTGTTGCCTGTGCTTTATCAGGTTGTGCTCTGTATAAGGGGTGGCGTGACAGGACATTTGTATTACCCCTGGGGGTTTCTATGAGAGTATGGTGGTGGGGTGACATTGTGGCTCTCTCTATCCTGTACACAAGCAATCTGTGTACTTGGATTTAGTTGTTGGGGGTGCAGAGGAGCAGACGTGCGCTGTCAGGGGAAGGGATCCTGGGAGGATAGGATGAGCTGCAGATACAGCAGCCATAAAGCCAGCCGAGCCTGGAATTTTTATCTGGCAATAAAAGATAATGTCAGCTATAAAGTAGCTCGGAAGCCCAGCACCCCCCGGGCACACATTCCACCGTCTGCTGAGCGCTGCAAACACAGCACGGGGCATACAGGGAGCACAGCATAGAAAATATGGCACAGCAAGGAAAACATGGGCAGCACAGAAAGTATGGCACAACAAGGAGAATATGGGCAGCACAGAGAGAATGGCAGAGCAAGGAAAAGATGGGCAACATAGCACAGATAGCATGGCAGAGCAATGAGAGCATGGGCAGCACACCACAAATAGCATGGTACAGCAAGGAGCACATGGGCAGCACAGCACAGAAAGCATGGCATAGCAAGGAGCACATGGGCAGCACAGCACAGAAAGCATGGCATAGCAAGGAGCACATGGGCAGCACAGCACAGAAAGCATGGCATAGCAAGGAGCACATGGGCAGCACAGCACAGAAAGCATGGTATAGCAAGGAGTACATGGGCAGCACAGCACAGAAGGCATGGCATAGCAAGGAGTACATGGGCAGCACAGCACAGAAGGCATGGCATAGCAAGGAGCACATGGGCAGCACAGCACAGAAAGCATGGCATAGCAAGGAGTACATGGGCAGCACAGCACAGAAAGCATGGCATAGCAAGGAGTACATGGGCAGCACAGCACAGAAGGCATGGCATAGCAAGGAGCACATGGGCAGCACAGCACAGAAAGCATGGCATTGCAAGGAGAACATTTGCAACATAGCACAGATAGCATGGCATAGCAATGAGAGCAATGACAGCACTGCACAGATAGCGTGGTACAGCAAGATAGCATGGCTCAACAAAATAACATGGACAGCACAGATAGCATGGCACACAGCAAGATAATATAAGCAGCACAGCACAGATAGCATTGCATAGCAAGATAACATAGACAGCACAGAGAGCATGGCACAAAAAGATAACATAGACAGCATGGGCAGCACAGCGCAGATAGCATTGCATAGCAAGATAAGGAGCAGCACAGATAGCATGGCACACAGCAAGACAACATGGGCAGCACAGCGCAGATAGCATGGCATATAGGACAGAAAGCACATACACAGCATATGTATGAGTTAACACATCTGCACCCCTATTTTCAACACAATAATAAACCTAGATCCCAGAGTATAATATCCCTGCTGTCCCTCTGTACTCTCACTTCTGCTGACTTCCAACACATGACAACAATAAAAGTGTTGAAAGTTCCCCTCTGCTTTGCTGGCAATAGTGATTGTTTTCCCTATAAAAAAATATTTTTCAGCACAGAGAAATTTAATTTTGAAGTATTCACGTACAACCCAAACGACAGAAATATTAATCAATAACTCAGCATCACTAATTGTTCCATGATGTCAAAGGCTAAAACTCATAGTTTACCCTTGCTTTGCTGGGGAAAGTGAAACATAAACTTCAGATTTCACCCTAGAAACTGCAATATTTGCTGATGAGCCCTCCTGCGCCAGCCAACATGCCCTATAACTCTACAGTGGCCCTGGTGGGATGTGGCTGGTTATGGCTGTGCAGTCAGGATGCCACATTGTATAAGATGCTCTCATTGTGAGGTGGGAGCCTGGCAGGCTGTAATGAAGGCGGCTGATGGCTTAATCGCCTGGAGCCATTAGAGGGTAATTGAATGCTTGTGTATGTATGATTTGGCTGCTAGCAAGAAACGTGCATTGCAAGAGAATAAAAGGGGGGAGAGGAATGAGAGGGAGACAGCTTTTATATGTGGGGAGGGGGAGACAGTGATAAAGATGAATAAAAAAACAAGAGGGATAGAGAGGATGAAGGGAGAGAAAATAGAGAGGGGAAGTGAAAGGGATAAGGAGAGATAGATAGGGTTAGAGTAAAAACAGACAGAAGAGATTCAATGATGAGAGAGTTAGGTTGGAGAGAGGAAAAAGAGGGAGCCAAAGAGGAGAGACTTAGAGATGGAGAGCATAGACATCTATGAGATGTGTCTACTTGTTCAGTCATGTCCAACTCTCCGTGAGCCTATGGACCATACCATGCCAAGCACATTGTATGTTGTATGGTTGTGCTAAATCATAAGGTTCTCATGGCAAATATGCACAAGTGGTTTTTCAGTTTATTTTCCAGTGGACCGCTCTTGTCTGACCTCTCTAATATGACCTGCTCATATTGGGTGACCCTACATTGTATAGCTCACAGCTTCACTGAAGTAAACAAGCCCCTTCACCATGACAAGGTAGCGATCCAGAAGGGGGGGTTTGAGATAGAGCTGGTCCAAAGGGTAAAATCAAGTAACATGGAATCTGAGGAGGGAGTTAAGGTTTGAAGAATAAGGGCCTCATTCAAATGCAATTTGGCCAATTGAAGAGCCCTATTAAATTTCGGCCTTGTAGATACAACGTTTATACTTATGCCCTACGTGCTTCAAATTCTTAAAAGTTAAGACGCTATTAAATTAGCCATGCTGCGAGCAGCGTATGAGCTACGCAGCACGGCCGTCCGTGTCAACATGGTAAAACAGTGCATGAGGAGTGACAGCCTGCGAGATGATCTTGCAGGCTCCCCCACCTCATCAATTGCTGCAGGGGTCCTGAACCTCCTGACCTTCATGGCAGTCCTACATACAAGCCCTGCTGTGGGGGTATTCCAAATACCCCCCCCCCCCCCCGGCACCTAAAATTAACCCCCCTCTATGCTGGAGGTCCCCAACAGGACCCCCGAAATGACCTGCATTAACCCCTTGCAGCAGGGGTCCCCGATTCGCACCGATCGTGACCCCGCTGCATTTAAAAATGCTAATTTCCTACCTCGCTGGTACTTAAAGAACCGTAAAGGTCCTGAAAGGACCCACGCAAAAAAATCTTAACCCCTGTCGCGGGGGGTACTATAAGTACCTCACCCAGGCACCTACAATGAACCCCATCACTCATGGGGCTCTAAACCGAGCCCCATGAGCATTTAATTAACCCTAAAACTCATGGGGCTCTATATAGAGCCCCATGAGACTATAATTAACCCTATAACTCAAGGGGCTCTATATAGAGCCCCATGAGCACTTAATTAACCCTATAACTCATGGGGCTCTATACAGAGCCACATGAGACTAAAATAAACCCCATCACTCATGGGGGGTCAATACAGACCCCCATAAGACCTTAATTAACTCTATAACTCATGGAGCTCTATACAGAGCCCCATGAGACTAAAATAAACCCCATCACTCATGGGGGTCAATACAGACCCCTATAAGCCCTAAATTAACCCTATAACTCATGGGGCTCTATTGGCTGTTGTCACTGTCAATTAGATAGTAGCCAATCAGAAGGCGCAGATGCCTTCAGCCAATCACCCCGCAGGGATGTATCTCATTGTGATTGGCTGAATTCAATAATGCCTTCCGATTGGTTTAAAAAAGATTGACAGTTCCTTCAGCCAATCAGAATGGGATATAGGGGTGTAGCCCATTTTGATTGGCTCACACCTTGGCGCCTTCTGATTGGTTGAAATTTGATTGACAGCCTTTCCAGTCAATCAGAAGGCGCCATTGCCAATTTCCTACCGGAAGAGGCTCTGGAGGCCTCATTAGCGTCGGGGAAGCAGATTCATCAAGGGCTCAGCCAGGGCAGAAGAGGAGAAGGCCGGGGTCAGCGGGAACAGGTACGTTTTCAATTTATAATGTTTATTGTTTATTTATTTTTTGTGTTAATGTGTGATTAATGTTATGTATCTTTTTTCCAGGGGCAGAACCGGAGAATAGATGAAGATGGACGGGGACATGCTGGAAAGGTAAGTTTAATACTGTTTTGTACTATTTATTTATTATATGTAATGTTTAACTGGGTTAATATTTTTTAGCGTGTGTCCTTTCAGGACCTTTACGTTTTTTAAGGATTCACAAGGCGGGAAATTTGAACTTTTAAATGCAGCGGGGTCACGATCGGTGTCGATCGGGAACCCCTGCTGCAAGGGGTAATGTGGGGACACTTTGGTGGTCCCAATGGGGACCCCCAGCATAGAGGGGGGATCATTTTAGGTGCTGCAGCCGGGATTGGCTAATGGTGTGCCGTTTAGCGCTTATGGATCCCTGCAGCAAGGGGTTAATATTGGGTAGACTTTGGGGGTCCCGATGGGGATCTCCAGCATTGAGGGGGTTTATGTTAGGTACCCTCGCGGCCGGGATTGGTTAATAGTGTGCCGCGAACCCTTTAAGGACCTGCGGCGGGAAATTTTAAATGTTTAAATGCAACGGGGGCCTGATCGATGCCGATTGGGGTCCCCCGCTGCAATAGGATTATGGTGGGGAGGCTGCAGAGGTCTCTATAGGGACCCCTGCAGCATGGTGATATGTTTTGGGAGCAGGGCTGTATAGGCTTTAGTATCCCTTGCTGACACTTTTTTGTGCCCGTAGGGATTCTTCCGAGGTACGAGATTCACCTCATAGATTTATGGCTGCGTGTTACTAAGTAGCTCTCTCGGAGCCTATTCATGGCCGTTTTTCTGTGTCATCTCGCAAAGGAGGCTGCGAGGGACATATTGAGGAATCGTTCCTCGCAAACAGCAAAAAACTGTCTTTTGTGAGGACCGAGGGAACTACGAGGGCTAATTTAATGAGGCTGATAATCAAAGAAGATTGGGAGTGTTAGGGCCTTATTCAATTGTAATTTGGCCAATTGAATAGGGCTCTATATAAGCACATAGCATATTTTTTTACAGAAGTTTTTAGTTAGTGAAGACCTTGCTTTTGGATTGAAGTTCACTAACTAAAAACTGTAAATAAATATGCTATGTGCTTATATAGAGCCCTATTCAATTGGCCAAATTGCAATTGAATCAGGCACTTAGAGAGAGACTTAATGAAAACGGATTCAGTGAAGGGAGAGTTTGTCTTGTTTAGTCTAACACTGTCATTAAGTACAAAGTTAGAGATGGAGAAGGAAAAAAAAGAGGCAAATTGTGTAAATTAGAGTTGTAGGGAAAATATCATCACAGTGTAGGGAAGCAGATTATATGGACGTAGTTAGGAGTAAATAAAGATGAATGGGAGGAAGAGAAATACCTACATGGGAGATGTAAACTTAAAGGGACTCTTTATGCAAAGCAATATGTTTTATTTTAAAGTGTTGTAAATGGATTCATTTAATTAATTAAATCATCCTAAATCTATCATTGCATGAACTCTCACAAAAGACTGACAGAGTAAAAGTTTCTCAGATTTTTGGGGGGTCCTCCCCCTTTCTCCCCCTTTCTTCCTCAGACAGGCTGCCATCTTTTACATCTGTGACCTGCAGCTAAGGATACTTCCATATGAGAAGATTTACACTAACAGTGTTATGCGTTAGATGGCAAGCAGTGATATACTGTTTGTTAAAAGTTGCTAAAACACAAAACTAACAGGATATTACATCCTAAGCATGATATGAAATCACTAATATAGTTAGCGTACTGCGAGTTTGTGTGTAACACTTGCAAACTGAGAGTTGCGCATGCGAGTTGGGCATTGCGAGACTCGCAATGGGCGCCGAAGGGTTAGAGGGAGGGAGAGAGGAGGGAAGGGGTGAGAAGGAGAGGGAGGGAGAGAGAAGGAGGGAAGGAGAGAGGAGGAAAGAGGGGGGAGAGAAGTTAGGAAAGAGAGAGTGAAAAGGAGAGGGACGGTGAGAGAAAAGAGAGAAGGAAAGAGGGAGGAGAAGGAGGGAAACAGAGAGTGGGAAGAAGAGCTAGGGAGAGAAAGAGAGTGAGGGGAGAGAGAGAGTGAGGAGAGGGAGTGAGAGAGAGGGAGAGCGAGAGAGAAGGAGAGGGAGAGAAGAAGAGGGCAGGAGAGAGGAGGAGAGTAAGAGAGAAGGAGCGGGAGAGGGTACACAGAGAGACGGCGCACAGACGGAAGACACCATTTTTAAGACGATATTATACCTTCATTTTTGACCGGCAAGTGACTAGTCATTTATAATAACATATTTTGGGAACAGAGTGCATTATTTTAAATGTAAAAACAGCATGACACATGCAGCGCGAGTCTCCTTCCCTGTGGGACTGGCCTTAGTTCTGCCGTATTGTATCTTTGGGGATTACACGTATAACTGTGGATTATATGTGTTATTAACATTTATGTATTACTAGTATCTTTGCCTATGGACTTTGTGTTTTATTGTGTGGTTTAGGCAAGGTGAATGATTCATATTGTATATATTCCATGCAATTGGTTTTGAATTTAACTGAATCATTGGATGATAAATATCATTGACCATATGAGTTAAGTGTTACTGGTCCAATGGGTGCTGTGATTCACTAGCTCTGTGAATTATACAGGTCCGTGGCAGGAAAATGATGTAATTCACTAGCTGTGTGGATAATACATGTCCTAGGCAATGTGGATAAGCTGATTCACTATTAGCATCCCTGTGGACTTTACGTGTCACTGCCCCGTGGCTGGGTCCACAGGTTAATCGCAGCAATGCATGCCAAAGACTCACGTTCAAAATCCCATTAATCATGGAGCTTCCTCTGGAATTTTATTAATGATTTGGCCCCCTCCCTCATTACCTATGGCTGGCCTAGAGATGGATCGTTAGCAGTCGGCCTGCTATTTATTCCCTGCTGGGCCCGGCCTGTCATGGGAAGAGTTATGAATGAGGCTGTGCGCTCTGTATTGATCAGGTCTCCAAGTCAGGGAGATGTGTCGTTGAAATCAGGGACACCAGAGGATAGCCCTAGGAGTTAACCCTTCACTGTTTTGTAGTATTGTCCTGTTTTTAACCCCCCATTATAGAATGCATTTGAATCCCAAAGCGCTGCATGCATGTTTTCTACTTGCATTCAATAATTATATAATAATACTATAATACAATATTATTTATGCATTTGTGATATAGTAAAAAAAAAAAAAAAAAAGGAAACAAAGTGGAGTAGAATGTCATACATTAATGGCTAAGAGGGATTATAGTGTGAGCCTTGTCCGCCAACTTTTGGGGGAGAATTAATCGCATCAGGTGTGTGACTGGTGCTGCAGGTATGTTCCTGTTCCAAGCTACTAAATCATCCTTGTATGAAATGTTGGGGTAAAGAGATTCTACATCCATAGTTGTCGGAATGGTACCTTCTGGAAAATGGTCAATGGTGGACAGTTTATTTAGCAGATCCATGGTGTCCGGAAGTTAAGTCAATGTTTTCTTTACCAGGGATTTCAGAATTTTCCACTGTTAGAGACTGTTAGTGTACTTATTTATTGAGATAATGGATCTTCTTCTGTTTCATCCTTTGTGTATTTTAGGAAGCATGAAAAAAGCACCCTACTCTTGAATATGAGGGAATTAGGCCTTTTTACCTGGTCTCTAATGTCTCGAGGAAGCCCTTGTATGCTTTTTAAGGTTTAAAGTGTAGGTATTGGTAGTGTCAGCCTGAGGTTGTTATCCTTGTTGCCCTTTAATGATATTATAGCTTCCCTTTCTTGGGCTTCCAGGTTGGGCATCTGTTTGTGTGGTTTATCCAGACTCTACCTATAACCACTCTATATATCTGTCCAGTTTGGAATTGATCCCTGGTTGTGGAGATCAGGTTGATTTTTTGTGGTTGCATTATTGTTAAAATACAGTTTTGAGGTGATAGTAGTGTTATCCATCTTTCTTTGAGTCTAAGCCTCCTAAAGAAATCATTTGTGTCACTGTAGAGTTCTACTCTATCCATAGACCTTGTGGGGCAAAATGAATGTTCTTTGGACAGTAAATGTAGTTTATCTCTGCTTGGTTTGTATGTTGAAATGTTGATAAAACCATTCATTTCTGGGTTTTTAGTTAAGTGTCCGGATACCTTGCTGGATGAAAAAATGATAAGATACAGAAAGCTGGCACTACATTCCCTCTAAATTAGCCATTAAAGGTACCACATTTTATTCCACTTTGTTTCCTGTTTTTTTCCCATGGCTAAAGCAGTACTACAGTGCCTTGCAAAAGTATTCACCCCCCCTTGACTTTTTACCTATTTTGTTATATTACAGCCTTAAATTTAATGTTCTGTTAATCTGAATTTTATGTGATGGATCAGAACACAATAGTCTAAGTTGGTGAAGTGAAATGAGAAAAATATATACATAAAACTATTTTTTAGAAATAGAAAAAAATATGAAGCCCATAAAAAGCTCTGGTGCAACCAATTACCTTCAGAAGTCACATAATTAGTGAAATGATGTCCACCTGTGTGCAATCTAAGTGTCATATGATCTGTCATTACATATACACACCTTTTTTTAAAGGCCCCAGAGGCTGCAACACCTAGGCAAGAGGCACCACTAACCAAACACTGCCATGAAGACCAAGGAACTATCCAAACAAGTAAGGGACAATGTTGTTGAGAAGTACAAGTCAGGGTTAGGTTATAAAAAAATATCCAAATCTTTGATGATCCCCAGGAGCACCATCAAATCTATCATAACCAAATGGAAATAACATGGCACAACAGCAAACCTGCCAAGAGACGGCCGCCCACCAAAACTCACAGACCGGGCAAGGAGGGCATTAATAAGAGAGGCAGCACAGAGACCTAAGGTAACCCTGAAGGAGCTGCAGAGTTCCACAGCAGAGACTGGAGGATCTGTACATAGGACAACAATAAGCCATACACTCCATAGAGTTGGGCTTTATGGCAGAGTGGCCAGAAGAAAGCCATTACTTTCAGCAAAAACAAAATGGCACATTTTGAGTTTGTGAAAAGGCATGCGGGAGACTCTCAAAATGTATGGAGGAAGGTGCTCTGGTCTGAGGAGACTAAAATTGAACTTTTCGGCCATCAAAGAAAACGCTATGTCTGGCGCAAAACCAACACATCACATCACCCAAAGAACACCATCAGACATGGTGGTGGCAGCATCATGCTGTGGGGATGTTTTTCAGCAGCCGGGACTGGGAAACTGGTCAGAGTTGAGGGAAAGAAGGATGGTGCTAAATACAGGGATATTCTTGAACAAAACCTGTACCACTCTGTGCGTGATTTGAGGCTAGGACGGAGGTTCACTTTCCAGCAGGATAATGAACCCAAACACACTGCTAAACTAACACTTGAGTGGTTTAAGGGGAAACATGTAAATGTGTTGGAATGGCCTAGTCAAAGCCCAGACCTCAATCCAAAAGAAAATCTGTGGTCAGACTTAAAGATTGCTGTTCACAAGCACAAACTTGAAGGAGCTTGAGTAGTTTTGCAAGGAGGAATGGGCAAAAATCGCAGTGGTAAGATGTAGCAAGCTCATAGAGACTTATCCAAAGTGGCTTGGAGCTTGCAGCAAAAGGTGGTTCTACAAATTATTGACTTTAGGGAGGTGAATAGTTATGCACGTTTTCAGTTATTTTGTCCTATTGTTGTTTCCTTCACAATAAAAAAAAACATCTTCAAAGTTGTGGGCATGTTCTGTAAATTAAATGATGCAAATCCTCAAACAATCGATGTTAATTCCAGGTTGTGAGGCAACAAAACATGAACAATGCCAAGGGGGTGAATACTTTTGCAAGGCACTGTACTTCACTGAATAGTCTAGAAAGCAATACATAAAGGAATATGTTTTCTCCAACATATATCCAAGAGAGCAGGTTTTACATATTATAAAGGGCCACTTGTCACAATCCATAAGCGAAGATGACCACATGCACCCAAACCCTCCTGCTTTCAGCTTACAGGGCTCCCCTGAGTGGAGAGTTTCGATCTATCTCAGCGCCCAACTGCCTTTCCCAGGTATAAAGATTATGTCTCAGGATACCAGGAAAACAGCAAGCTCAGGAAGCCAGTTCAGTAGTATTGCCCCCAGTGGTTAGGTGCAGAGTTGCAGGCAGTCTCTGTAGTAATATTTCCAGTGGTTAGAATTATTAAATTCCCTCAGAACAAACAATACACAATGCTTATGCAAGTTTAAACTGAGCAAGTCCTTTATTGATGCATAGCACATTTATGCACAACTCAACCCACCCATTCTCCACCAGCCCCAACCCTGACCATGTGTGGGGGGGGGGGGGGGGGGGGAGGCTGTCCGTCAGTGATGTCACTCTCCGACTTTGGTCTTGGAACTTGCTACTCGGGCTAATTTGCTCTTTCATCCTGGCTTGACAGGGGGTATCTCATCAGGGCTGGAGACACATAGTTTCTGATGCCCAGAACCCTACATATGCCCAGCTTGCTTCTACATTCACACTTAAGTGTCCACTGTCCCCTGATGCCAGCCATCTCTTTTCGCACTATACTGGATCCCCTACAACCAAGTGCCTTGTGAATGCTTTGTCACAGGGACCCTGGTAATACACCACATTAAACTCTTTCTAGAATATGGAGCATTTCAATACCAATCGTGACTGGTTGCCACCAATACATCAATAAATTCAAACAACAATACAATAATTCCTGCCTGTTAAGGCCACAAACACACACTGCCCTGTATAATACACACATACATACACTGCCCTGTCTATAACACTCACAAACAATAAATAACTATGATTAACACCATATTCTGATACCTTCATGAATAACATGGCTGCCTTTGTTTCTAATAGAAATCTGAGAGGAATGGAAGAAACTATTTTTTCAGACAAGATTTATTTTCACTTCTGTTGAAAAATAAGTCCTATAGGTCTTCTCAAGCTACAGGCAGACTCCATCTCACATGCACTATAACTAATGTTATTGTACTATATTGGCCATATATTGGCTATATATAATCTTCCACTTGCAATAATACTGAGCACCATAAAATTATATTATATTACACAATATATTATTATAATGCTCTACATATAACTGAAGTACATTTTTTAACATATTTTATTTCTATGTATTGTGTTTTTTGCAATTAGGTTGTGTCGCGCTTTAGCACCATTAAGGTGTATGATCACCTCAAATCAATTACTTGAAGCAACAAATTCCATTCCTCCAACTCAACATAATCTCCAGAATACAGTATATATCTCTAAAGTAATTTCAGGGCAAACAGGTCAATACTGTGGTCAGCTTTATGGCTGCTTGACCCACTCAGAGAACAATCAATTTAGCTCAACTATACCATATCAAAATAAAAATATCCTGTAGAATATCAGTCTGGTATTCTTCATAAGGTGGATCCAGTCCTGAAATATCAAGCAATTTTACAGACCTACATCTCAGCTGAACTGCCTCCCCCCCCCCCCCCCAATCCCCCCAGTATAAGTAGGATTTCAAACCTAGATTACTTTATTACATAACTGAAGTGAGAAGTTATTTGATGCTTTGCTAGAATAGATCAATCCTTTACCTGTGGGGATATGATGCTTTGGAGGCACCACCACTGGTGCCTAGTGGAAGAATTCAGGAATGTCAGGTGATGACAATATGTTTCAACATGGTTCAATATGGGAGAGGATCTGTTCTATTTTTTCTAACCTTTTTAGGTTTGTCTGGTGTGGTGACTACAGTGAAGGAGGCAGATAACAAGTCATATGAGGATGGACTCTTGGGCAGATTAAGCATTTTAAACGCAAAAGATATATCCTAGTAAATAATTTAATTTATTAGAATACAGGCATATTTCATACACTGAAATGCCAGAATATATAACTGTACATAATTCTGATGCTTTGATATCACTGATTAATCAGGAAGCTGTACATGTATTGGGTTTATTCATGAAATTAGGAGCAAGGCCAGCACCAGTTTTATGATTGTTGAGATACCAATGGTTGGTCCTAATCGACACTGCAAACATTATAGGGTTTTATTGCCCTGATCCTGGCGTGATTTTAACTGGATATTCTTGGCAGAAGGATGGCTTGAGTCCTTATTACTCATTATTACACTGCAGATGCCTTCTACAGAGTCCTATCGGCATGAGCTCATCTGTTTAAAATGTTTCATGTCTCCCTAAGTCTTCTGGCATGAAATCAGCCACTTGGCTTACATCAATGACTGTTTTCACTGCCATGCTTTGAGAATATGGCTTAGGATCATTTGGGTCAGGGATCAGACTGAACTAGTCATAGGAATTATTAGCTGAAAGAGTCAGTCCTATTACCTGTGTTATCCTTGGAGGCAATGATCTGAATCCATCGGTGACACTAGATGAAAGGAGCACCAATCCAGAATGACATAACACATTGTTACTTAGAGTGCATCAATCCAGAGTGATCAAAGTGAAGATAACAGCAATTTGATGCAGACGGTGTCAAGAATATCAAGGGAAATTTGGAGGAGGCACTGTTGGTTCTGCTGGAACATAATCAGTTTTGGGTGGTGATTATGAACAGACTTGATGGGCATTTTGATTCTTATCTGCAGTCAAAGTTTCTATGGAGTGGCACAGTTATAAAATGTCATTGGTTCTCCTCAGTCTTGCCTGAATCACTTATATAGTTTTGAGCATGCGAGTTGTTGCTAACGCTTGCGGGCTCGCGTAGCCAAAGGCGCTCCATGCCAGCAACTGCGACCCTCGCAAACTTCACCTCGCAACGCAAACTACACGACACACCAATTACGACACTCGCTAAATTTTACGAGCAACGCAAACAACATACGACACACGTTAAAACACATTACGGCCTTGCAACACTCGGACGCAACTCGCGAACATTACAAAATTAAAAACACAATACATACACACAGCACATACATAAAAAGCTTACCTACAGCAAGAGGTAGCATCCAGGACCTAAAAAATGCAACTTACACCTTCATTTCACTCAAAATAAAAGAGTTTAGACACTAAAAAATTTGCTAAGCGAGAGAAAAAATGGCCGCCGAACAAAACGAAAACGAGGCTACACACACAAACACCATACGACACACGTTACCAGACATTACGACCTCGCAAACATCGGACGCAACACGCCGACATACAAACATTTAAAACACACTAATACACACATAAAAAGCTTACCTACAGCAAGAGAAACCATCCAACACCTCAAAAAAGCAACTTACACCTTCATTTAAATAAAAATAAAACACTTTAGACACTAATAAAATCGCTAAGCAAGAGAAAAAATGGCCGACGAACAAAACGAAAACGAGGCTTCAGACGTAACTATACTACACTTACTCGCAATAATGAAACACATACTATACAATACGTACCACACTGATATTAAACACCATTTTGACCACTACTACGCACAAAATGGCGGATGGAACGCAAATTGTAAGCTGGAACGCAAATAGTGCATGCGTATTGCGTTCTAACGGTCTAACTTTCCAGAAATTTCTAAACTTTACAAACATATACATCACATTGCCGTCATTTTTTGACGGGCAAGTCGCTAGTAAGGATATCTAAGCCATGGGTAGGCTGCTAGTGTGCTCTTTTATTTTGACCTTGGTCTTACATTTCCTCTTTGCAGTCAGCTCAGACCTTCGTCCTATTTATTGGAAATTATTGTAAGCTATTTAGTTTCTTTAACTAACTTACCTGGCTGAGAAAGTTGTGGAAATAACAAAACAATGCTGAGCATTTAGAGAACACCGGAGCAATGTGTGCTTAGGAGCCTATTGATTGCTTCATGTGCTCCACACTTTCCATACTCACCAGCAGTTTAATCTTCAGGGACACTGGATCAAGATTCTGTAGCTATGTCATATAGCATATCACATATCATAAGCCACACTCTTCTATGAGCACCTTACAACCAGTTTCTGGATGTTGTAGAAAAGTAAATAGTCAACAGCCCTCAGCCATGATGCATATGGTAGATGGTTTATACCAACCAGTGTCAGTCATGGTATCATTGCTTGTAATACTGAACATTAACTTGCAATGAAGTAAAATGGGAATAGAGAGCCATAATGCAATGCAGGGCCTTCCAAATTCCTTTACTAGCATTGCTAATCAAGCATATCAGAGTTAATTTTATGGTTATAAGTTTTGTCTTTTACACTATGTACCATTTTAGTTGCCCTCCAAAATGCTAGTGAAAAACTGACAAAAACACAAATAAAAAGAGAAGGTAGACTATAAAGCAAAAGAAAAAAAAAATCAAAATAGATGAAGCTCAAATGAAACCTGGTGGGGATACCAAGCAGAGTTCTCCATCTACAGCTCACTAGAAGATAAGTTCAGACATGCTCCCATTGGACAAAGCTAGATGATACCCTGCCGGAGTGGACCAGTGTCTGGGACATGGTCCCATTTGAACTTCCCCTGCTAGATACTGCTTACTGGACTTATGAATAGCCAGTTTGACTAATGAAAGGAGCAGGTTGATGAAGAGGTCCCTGGTATTGTTTCCCAGGAACACTGGGCACCCAAAAAGAAAAAGGCAAAGGAAGAAATGCAGCCAGAACAGAAGGAGTAGTCCCTCAAAAGTGATAAGAGGGCTGCAGTCTGACGAAATTAAAATAAACATGGTGCATGGATTCTCCACAGAATGGATAAGTGGTTGAAGAGTCTGTGAAATTAGCCATTTACTCTCTCTAATGCTCAGTGCATAATGGAGCAATCTCCAACTCAAGTTTCCAGTGGGTCGTGGGACCAAAGATGAATATAGTTCCTTCCACAGAGGGGGAACTTTGTGTGTGTGTGTCTGTAAGTATGCAGAGTCTGCACTTTATGTGTGTTTGTGATGAGAGTGCAACATCAGCTGGAAGGATCTGCCTCCAGATGTAAGTGGGACGGGTCAAAATTGAATGAAAGTGCATCACACATCAGTTGCCGACAACAATTTACTATTAAAATACAATAAATATTCTACTTTTGGTTTTTGCATTAATCCCACATATTTGACCATTGCTCTAGTTGTATTAAATCATTAAGCATTTGATTTACTCCTGCTGGAAATTCTACCCTGTTACATATTTTTGTGTCATCTGAAAAAAAGGCAGACTTTCCCATGAAGCCCACTAGTAATATCAATTGGTATTTGTACTAGGTATTAGTCACCACGTGATTTTCTTTATATTCTGGTCTGCTGTCCGCCTGAACTACCAACCTGCCTTTGTTTGCCAAATGCCCTTGGTACTTGATTTGACACTGGCCATTCTTATGCTAACAAGGCTATTTTATTTTTTTACTTTCTAAACATACTTGGCCATAATCCATTCATGATCTTCAAAAAAAAACATGCTGTTAATAAAATATTTCAGCGCCCATTTAAGCAATGTTTTATGGATAGTACTATATAAATAATACACTCCAGGATCATTTACGGTGAATAAAAAATTTATACAAATAAGCATTTTGCATTTAAATATCTTATTTTTTATTAAACATCAATTAATAAATAAATATGATTTACACTGGGTTGATTTGCTGAGAATTTTACCATCATTGATCATGAGAGTAGTTTGCATCACTGTGGTCAGTCCATGTGTCTTCTACATATTCCAACTTCTGATCCCTGGAACTTCAAGACTTATTTCAAGGAACCAAGATGAGGTGCCCGTATCAGCTGGGAGATGTGTGTTTAGTGTATACTGTGGGTGCACACAGAGCATGCTTTTATGTTGAGAGGATACACTCTGTGTGAATGTGCAGATTTTGCACTGTTGTTTATGTGCAAAATTAACTTTATGATTCTGTGGGGTGAAGGGTAATTCTTAGGTCAGATAACCCAGGCTGCAGCATTCATTGCTTGGCCATGGCAGGAATATCCTGAACAAAACCATCTTTGGACATTGCTGGCATTAGAAGAGCCATTTGGACACTTTCGGGCAGACCAGTGAAAATGAAGCCGGATCAGCACGTCTGATAGCTGCATGGGGAGGCTGCTCTGCTCTAGCTAATAGTAAAGTTTCATGTAAAGAGTGCACGAGGTGTGTGTATGTGTTTACATGTAGAGGGTGCACTTTGTATTTTTGTATGTGCTCAATCGGTGCACTGTGAGTATGTGGCCAAAGGGTGCAGCTGGTACACGTTGTGCATGGACAGAGAGTGCAATGTGAGTGTGCACAGAGGGTGCACCTAATATGTTTGGAGTGTGCACTTTTGTGTCTAAAGAGCGGGAACTTTGTGTGTGTGTGTCTGAAAGTATGCACAGGCTGCACTTTATGTGTGTTTGCGATGAGCGTGCAACATGTGTACTTCTGCAAAAGTTGCACATTGCTATTTGTATGCAGAGGGTAGACGTTGGGTGCGCCATGCATGTGCAAATGGTGTACTCGTCTTTATTCTATCAGACATGATGATTTTTTTATGATGAATACAAGGAATCTCTCACAAGTTTACAAAAAAAATTAAAATGATTCTGTGTTAATTCTGTGGTAATTATACATTTAATATTAGTTCTCAATTGAATGGGATAATCTACAATTATAATTTGCAATTTAGCAATTGCTATTTAGTAAGATTTCTGCTCAGCGTCACATCAGGAAACAATCAACATGATCATTAAAATGTTTATTTTTACCCGAAGTCCTGAAAACTATCATTGCAACTTTGTGATATCAAACAAATTTGACAAATATTAAACTCACTATTTTCATTAACCACTCGAATAAGACATTTAATTGTTGGTTCTTTTGCACATTTACAGTGTGCTCTGACTGTTTTATCGTATGATGGAAGAATGTCTATTCAGAGTTCAGTCTTTCAATGTTCACAATCAGTAGGGGCAAGGTTAAATGTCTGGCTTTATGTGAAGCTTAATATGTCTGAACATGAAAGGGATGTGTATGTCTACATGTTGGAGCATGAGTGGGGCGTTATTTACTTTTAACATTTATAAAGCACCAACATTTTACACAACACTATGTTCAGAGTATGTTGAGTGAAGTGAACGACTTATGCGTGAACACACTTGTGTTATTCTGTGTGTGGTGTGGGTGTTGTGAGAATGTGCAATGAGGGGCTCTGGGTGTATGCTCAGTGCTCTGTATGTCAGTAGGGTGGGAAAGTTGTTTGTGATAATTGTTTGTGAGCATCATGTTCGGTGTGCATGGTGGGGGGCTGCTTGTTGTTCTGTATGTATTGGCAGTAGGTCCTCTCAATCCAACACCCTCACTGAGGGTAGAAGTGAACGAGCAGCTGCTTTTTATTGATTTTTCCCATCTGGTTTCGGGGAATCTCTTCCACTAGGATGAGCTCAGCAGGGATGCAGTAAGGGGCCATGACTGCCCTAAATAAGAGAATAGAGTTGGGCTTAGCTTACCACACTACTTTATATCTTGGTCATAGTGTGTGAATAGGATCAAATATAATACACAGAGTATACACACAGCTGGAATATATACTACACTTTGTCACTCTGACAATCTCTCTCCTCAGTGTCACTGTATTAGTCCCTCCCCTGTCTCTGTGTCAGTCTCTTTCCTTCCCTGTCTCTGTGTCAGTCTCTTTTCCTCCCTGCCCTGTGTCAGTCTCTTTCCTTCCCTGTCTCTGTGTCAGTCTCTTTTCCTCCCTGCCCTGTGTCAGTCTCTTTCCTTCCCTGTCTCTGTGTCAGTCTCTTTTCCTCCCTGCCCTGTGTCAGTCTCTTTCCTTCCCTGTCTCTGTGTCAGTTTCTTTTCCTCCCTGCCCTGTGTCAGTCTCTTTCCTTCGCTGTCTCTGTGTCAGTCTCTTTTCCTCCCTGCCCTGTGTCAGTCTCTTTCCTTCCTGTCCCTGTGTCAGTCTCTTTTCCTCCCTGCCCTTTGTCAGTCTCTTTCCTTCCTGTCCCTGTGTCAGTCTCTCTCCTCCCTGTCATCGTGTCAGCTTCTTTCCTTCCTGTCCGTGTCAGTCTTTCTTCTCTCTTTGTTCCTCTGTTAGACTCTCATACCTATAAAGAACATGATCATTACTGGGAGCCTGCTCCTTGTAACCACTACCCATTCAGGACAATAGTACTTTCTTTCCTGTCTCTTTAGTCTCACCTTATTTCCCCCAGACATAAGCTCCTTTCTCTGTGTTACAATGATGTAGTCAAACAGGTTATTATGCGTCTACTCACCTGGCCCATTCCTTGAGCTCTTTAAGTGACAGTACATGCCCATCTCGTAGTTTCACTATAGCTGCCACTCGCTGCCCCCACGTCAAGTCTGGAGCTCCAATCACAGCCACATCTGAGGACAAAGAGAGATCGGAGCTCAGTACAAGTGATTGTTTTGGAGATAAGAGCTTGGTCTAGAGACCTCCCAGATCAGAACTCAGTCCAGGTGAGTGTCCGGATCATAGTTCAGTCTCAGTGACCTCCCCCAGATGAGAGCTCAGTGCAGGGGACTGGGCAGATCAGACCTCAGTCCAGGTGATGCCCAGATCAGAGCTCAGTCCAGGTAACCTCCCATATCAGAGCTCAATCCAGGTGGCATCCCATATCACAGCTAAGCTCAGATGAACCAGAGATCCAGAACTCAGTTCAAATAACCCTCAGATCAGAACTCAGTTCAAGTGACCCACAGATCAGGGGCCAATCAAAGTGGCCTCAGTCCAGTTGACCCTCTTGACTGGATCCTAGCTTAGTCAGACTGTACTTTCTTTGGGTTTACTACTGAATACCTGTCCTACCTGTAATGCTGGGATGAGCCAGCAGGTGTCGCTCCACCTCCAGGGCACTGATCTTGTACCCCCCACTTTTAATGATGTCCACCGAGGTCCTGCCAAGGATCCAGTATGTGCCATCCTGATAAACTGCTGTATCACCTGTCAAGATAGAACCAATGGATATAGCATGAAATATAGGAATATAGAATAGAAATGGATAAATGATAACTGCAAAGAAATGAGGAGCCACGTGATAGATCGACATTCTACCAATATATCAATCAATATGCTGTGTGTAAAGTGTCTGTCATTTATAAAACACCTTCTTGGTATCTGTAAGGGTATGTAATATGAACAGCAATCTGTCATAGCCTGTAATATGTAGGGATGTCTGTACTGCCAGCTGAGAGCATGATTTGCTACTGCCTATAGTGTGCAAAGTATCTGTCACTGCCTGCAACATGCATGGCTATTTGTTAGATTCTCTAATGTGTACAGCTTCAAGTAACAGACACCCAGACTGTCTCATGTAGGGTTTCTGTTTACACAGAGTATACTCCAGAGATCTGGCATTTGTTCTGGTTCTTACTCTACCTATTGAACTAGTTGAACAATCATTCATAAATCAGTTTAACTGAAGTGGATATCTATAAGTCCTGTACACTCCTATAAATATACACATGTGGCATTATCAGTGTATAGACAATTACATATGTAAATTAGGTACTTGAGAATATCACTAGGATTATATGAGTTATGGAGGCAACTGGAGTGACTTTGCCAGATGTTGCACTTCAGATCTCTGCAACTCATTCCCTCCACCTCAAGCCTCACATGTGGATAGTAAGCTCTTTTGGTGCTCTCTATATACTTATGTATTGTGCTGTATACACCATTTGTGTTATTCTATTGTAATAAAATCCACCCTGTTCAAATATCTCTGCAGATAGTGTACATTGAGTAATGATGCTGGATTATGAGTTTAAAGAAGAGAGATGTGATAGTAAAGGGGATGTAGATGCTACACAGAGAGTGACAAAGAGAGAAGGTTGATATGTGTTAAAAATGGGAGAGAAAAGTGAGAGATATTACAGAGAGAGGGTGAGATATGTGTTAAAGAAAGAGGAGATAAAGAGTGAGAGCTATGTTACAGAGAGAGGCAAAGAGAGTGAGAAATGTTACAAAGAGAAAGAAATTCATGGTTTAGCGTGTGATGGACAGAGGTGTTTTAAACAGAGACATGAATCACAGAGGGTGAGGGGGAGAGATTTCTTAGAAAGATGTGTCTTACAAAGAGAGCGAGTGAGACAGATGTGTTAGAGAGACGTGTCCCTGATAGAAAGGAAGAGAGTCTTACAAACAGAGAGAGATGCTATAGTGAGAGATGGATTGCAGACAGAAAGGGAGAGACAGATATGTTACCATGATAGGGAGAGATGTATGTTATAAAGTGAGAAAAGGAGGTAGATGTGTTACACAGTGACAGAGAGGGAGATAGATACATATTGCAGAATAATGGATAAGTGTTATAGAGGGAGGGAGGGAGAAATTTGTTACAGAATGTGAGAGGGAAACTAAAAAAAATATGTGTTACAGGTATAGGGGCAATAATGTGTTATAGAGTGAATGGACAGAGGTGTGTTACAGAAAAAGGAAAGCAATGTATTACTAAGTGAGAGAATAACTAAAGAGAACTGAAAGATTGGAAACCATACAAAGTCAGACTACAGTCAGAAAACAGAGACAGAATCACACATTATTAACACAAAAGCATTTTGAGAGAATAAGCAGGACTTCTGCAGCAGAGGTTCCCTCCCAGAGGAGTGAAACAGACAAAGGGCTCTATATACTAAGGTGCGAGAGGCTTGGAGAAGACTTGTAGAACCTCTCCAGTTCATGTGTTATGTTACATGGGGGATGTATTAAGATGCGACTCATCTAAGACTCATCACATTACTACATCTTGTCAAACTGAATCTGGTTTGTTCAATGTTTGTCTGCTTCAAAAGCTCAAAGTATATTTGATCCATTACACTATTTGATGTTAATAGTAGTCTCACGGTCCAAATCATTATTAAATGTTCTTGCTTTCTTAGCCTACATTACATCCGCTGAGATACTGATCCATGTATCCACTCTACTCTCACCAATGTAGCATTTCCTAAAAGCCATTTTACCAACTAAATTGAAGGGTTCAAATATGTGACTAAGAGTGAGTGTAAGACCTAAGAGAAAATAATGGAAGATGTAAGAGAGAGAGAAAGTTATTCGAAACAGGCAGATATTTAGTGGTCAGACAATATTTAAAAAAATATGTATCCTGGATTATATCACTTTTGTGTTTGTGTCGTTCAGTCGAGTCTGACTCTCCATGACCTCATGGACAGAAACTAACCCTGCTGACTTTGTATAACTTTGTATTCATGGCAGAAATACTGGTGTGGGTTGCAAGTTCCTTCTCCAGTGGGCCACTGCATACAGCTCCTGGTATTTCTAGGTAGTCTCCCATCTAAGTACTGACCAGGCCCAACCCTGCATGGATTCAGGGTGGTGTGACCTCTTTGTTCCCTGACTGGAATCGAACACAGGTCACAGAGGTGAAAGCCACTGGGTCACCAGGGAATATATCACTTTTACTTTTGTATAAATGTATGAACATATGTTTGTTTCTATTTAACTGTCTATTTATCTTTCTAAATCTATCTATCTATCTCCATGCGTGTATTTGCAGAGATATAAGAGCATTTGTACACAGTATGTGCTGTGTGCGCTCGTGTGTGCGTTATCCCCCAGTGCTCTCTCCCCCCTCCCTCACACACAAACTGAGACGCATCAATAGTCCTCCATCTGCTCGCATACATCACTCTCTTCATTTCAGTTTATTAGCTGGAATAAATCATAAATATTTCATTGTACATCAGTGCGGCCGGCGGGGGGAGCAGAGTCATCCATCTCACACCCGCTCCCTGAGACCTGCCACCCGCCAATAACCCTTCCAGTCTATTAAACAAGATTGATACAGTGCTGGAATCTGCTCACTGAGCATCATGGGGACCCGGCAGGCCAGCGCTGCAGTGGAATCCCTTGGACGATGTCTAGGAAGAACAGGGACGAGGAATACTGGGTACCTTAGAGCACGAGTGGCTATATCTTGGGTGTAAGACTTACTAAATTGAATTTAGTGCTGTGGTAAAAATATTATTATTAATAAAGAATATATACAAATTATTTGGAATGGGTCATTCTGACATACACCAGTAGTTTTCAGCAGTCGTTCTGAACCGGTGCAGACCCCTGAGACCTTATCTGCCGGGATGAACAAGGGAAGAGAAGCCTATCTCTTTAAACATAACACTATCATTAGTCATAGTTATAGACAGATTATCGAAGAAGCTCTTTGAAGCTATACTGGACATGAATCAAACTAGAGCAAAACCAGATGAAAATGTAGTGTGTCAGATTTAGCATCACTCTGTTCAAATGAGGTCCCCATGAGCACTGCAGGGTAACAGTCGTTTCCAGATCAGAGCCATTGCTGCGGATCACAAACAACAGAATTTGTGTTTCTTGCAAGAGCAAAACCAAACAAATAAAAATCAAAAGACCTGCCTAGTCTACCCATTTTATCTACCAAACAAGTTTGGCCTAACTAAACCACAGGGTGACCTCAGCTTATCCCAGACATGCTTGAATTACTTAACAATGTGTTTCCCTCCCGCTTCCACAGAAATGATATAACTACTGTCAGCTAATCAGCTCCAATAAAAGGCTCTTGTCCCACCTAATCTTCCCATTTATACCCATATTTAACCGTTCAATTAACCTAGGCACTTTATAAATATGCGATGTGAAGGTAATGATTGCATTTTCACGTTACTTATAGGTTTGTAAATTCATGAACAATTTGGTGTTCTACAACAATTAATTAAACATCTCCGAGCAACATGGCTAACTTGGAGTTTCATTTATATTTTATTTAGTGATGCACTCCTCAACAGGAGATGTAAAAGGGCTACTGTATTTCAAGAAATAATTCAGGTTTAGAAAGTACTTAAAAACTAACAACATTAGCAGCACTTTAACCAATGAACATAAAACCATTTTTTGAGAAAACCTACGTTTTTGGAAATTGGATGTATAGTACATTTTTATTTTATCTGATTTGAGTTCTTCTTGAAAGCTTGAAGCCTGAAGGCATGGACTAAGGGTGGAGGGAAAGAGATGGGAGATGGACTTGTTAAATAATTGGAGCTTTTGGAATTTAACACCCACCCTTTTCTCACACACGTTTTCCCTGCAGAAATGTACACAACACTCTCACATGTGCAACCCTCAACAAAGTAATTTGGATGGCTCCAGCCAACTGGAAAGATATCAAAATGTATATGTATTTTTTCCTACTGAATCGTAGCTTAATGACATGTTTCATGCATTGTTGTTCTCTAAGAATCAAATTCTTCAAAAACATGCTTTTTTCATCATACAGGGGCCACGAAAGTCTAGCGTGAACCCATGCAACTTAATGTCGGTTTTGGATAGTGGATAAAAATACAATGTGTGTGGTTGTTGTGTAATGTTTATATAAAATGGGGGTGACTGGTGCTCATTGTAGTCTGTGACAATTTGTAGTGTTGGTCAAGTAAAAGCAGTGAGTAAGTGTTATATATATTATCTGAGGCTTGCAGGTACTAAAAGGTCTGCCAGTGAATGTAGCAGTGTTTAATTCTCGCCATTATTACAATGACTTGGTTCTGGCACAAACCTTTCTTGAGAAAATTAGCTTGGAGTGCCTGCATTCCTTAGATAAGTTTATTGATCTTTTGAGAGCAGCTGGGCATATTCATATTGACCAAAAACCGCAAAAGCAGTGCCCACCATTTCATAGATATATAATAACTGCAGGCTGGCAGGCAGAAGGATAATCCTTATGCCCTTCAGCACCTCTGCTTTCCAATGTGCACAGGCTCAGTAGCCACTCAGGGATATGTATGAACGCTGGGAGTGGACAGAACAAGAGAAGTTGTGTGTTTGAAGATAGGGCAGTTGTGCAATGTCCCTCACTCCAAATTTACAGACCCTGAAGTTATAGCCAATTTATCTAAAGCAACATTTGCAACTGTTTGATATTGCTCGGCCTTCCAGCTCCTGATTAAAATGATGCAGTAAAAGTCCAATTTATTGCAGAAACAAAAACACACATGTAAATAAATATAATTGCAATTGGCTGTTAGAGTGGAAGTGTTAGATAAATGAGCGAGCTTGAAAGTTAGTTTCTGAAGCATAAATGACCAATCATCTTTTTCTTACAGCATTCACAAGTAAGAAGAGCATGTCCAGTTGGTGTAAATAAGAATAATGGTAACACTTTAGCATTTGAATAGTCTCTGTCACTATTGTGATTTAACCAAAAGGGCATTGGGAGAGTGGAATGATCCTTTCATGTAATGTATGCTTAAAATAACTTTCAACTCAATTATTTAACACTTAAATACAAAATGTTTAAAAAAACATCCAATTACAATTATATTTGTTTATATATTTACATTTTTTTTCTGGAATAATGGGGACATTTGAAGCGTCACATTAAATTCCCAACAGCTTTGTAACTATTCCCCATCCCCACCTTGCACCCAGTACTTATGTTTCACGCCGCTCTGTTACTACTCCTCATTGTTGCCCCGCAGTCCCCTCTTGTCTTTCTGCCATGTGTAACCTGTAGCGAGGCTGAACTCTGCTTCCTAATATAAACACAAAATGTTACCCTCAATTTGTGCTCTGTGGGTTCTGTGCCAGCACAGTGTGCCATGCACTGATCTGCTCTTACCTGTTCTAAACCAGCCATCTGGGGTGAACGCCTCCTGCGTCTCTTGCTGCTTGTTCCAATATTCTTTAAAGACAGCTGGGCCGCGAACCTGCAGCTCCCCTTCCCTCTTCTCCATGCCAGGGGCAACCTGCAGAGAGAAACACCGGAATTAACCCTTGCCCATTGAGCACCTTCTTTCCCGGTGGCGCAGCTGGTGTTGATCTCGCGCGATTTCTTCAGCTTTGGTAACGCGCCCACATCTTTACAAAAACATCTGCTGTGCGCGGCATCTGCCAGTTGGGAGTCTTGGCACAGGATTGGCGCCAGTTGGCAGAGATGAGAGGGGGAAAGCAAAACAATAACACAACACAAAGCGCAAATGCCTCATCTGTGCAGGGAATGGTTGTCTTCCTGTGTTGGCGGAATTAACCCTTTCACTACGGCACAGTTGGCATCATGCACTGCGTTGTACTGAGTTGCTTGGAATATCTAACTTGCTATGTTTAAATATTATATTTTATATAGTGATATAGTGAACTTTTTCTATATTTTTAAATGAATGGAAATAATATAGCAAAATGTTCCTTAACACCTTGTAATTTATATCACAAATATTTCTTCAAATATTGCACAGGATGAGATCTGTATCCGTATCTGTATCTTATATCTGAGTGTTTAAACCTAAAATGACATAAAATGATCATTTGGTCATATATTTAAAATATACTATTTTGAAGAGTTACGTTTGAAAATATGCAGAATCTTTTTAGAATGGACAATCACATATATAGTTGTGAGCAGGCGGGTTGTTGCTAACGCTGCGGGCTCACATAGCGAGCATGCAGCCACTGCGGGCCTCGCGAAGCGAGGGCTGCAGTTGATGGCAAGGAGCGCCAAAGGTGCTCCTTGCGCTGCTGATGAGCGCCGTAAGCGCTCATCCCTACGACCCCCTACGACTTTCGGCCTACAAATGCAGATCCTCGCGAAGGGAGGGGCCGCATTTGCGTAGGTGGAGGCTCCCACGTTGGCTGCAATGCGCCACAGCCGCGACTTACACCGCCACATTTACGGACTTACCATCCAAAAATATGAGCCGGGACTTAGAACAAAAACTATTACGAACTTGCAAAAATACGACCTTAACGCCCGAACCGTGTGTACATAAAAACATTAAAAACACAATACATACACAAAACAAAAACATAAAAAGCTTACCTGCAGCAAGGGGGGGCACCCAGGACCTCTAAAACTGAAGTTACACCTCAATTTAAGTCCAAATTCAAGAGTTTACACACACGAAAATCTCCTAAGTGAGAGAAAAAATGGCCACCGAAAAAAAACGAAAACGAGGCTACAGGACCCTAAACACGCAAAACACCACCAAGCACATACGGATTTTCCGAAAAAGCCGTACGAGGTCCAAGATACACTATTAACAAGTACGCTAAATCATCCACAACCGCGTACCACATACACATTAGCCGCCATTTTACAACACTAACTTACACAATGCGGAAGTACACAGCTACCCTAACGGCTTCCCCTCGCGCACGCAGCCTATTTACACTACACACTGCACACATTGCTGACACTTACACCTCACCTCCACAACACTGCAAACCAACATTGTAGGCTGCAGGAACATCAAAACAGATTGTCAGCCCTTTAACACAATGCTTCCTGCATATATTACTTAAAAATAGGTAAAGTATATTCATTTATTAATTTATTAATTATTTAATTAGCATACAAAACAACATATACACAAAAACAAAAAACACTCTCACATTAAACATAAAAGCCATTCACTGCGCCACTCACAACGACCGCCAACGCTGCTCATAGCACACAAAGCCTTGCAATAAGCGCAAAAAACACATCACGCCGACCAAACAATAACACCAAAAGCGCCTCAACAGCCTCACAATAAGCGCCAAAGGCGCACATTGCAAGCCACGCGATGAGTGCCTAAGGCGCTCAGCGCAAGGCTCGCAATGAGCACCAAAGGATCTTGGACCACCAACAAAATGAATGTCTCGACCAAACAGCATTACCTGCCTTACAATCTTATTGCGTAATTTTTTGACGGGCAAGTCTTAGTAAAATAATATAGACCAGACTGATATACTACAGGATATTTCTCCTTGTGAAGGGCACAAGTGAGCTACAAGAGGCTGCTCTCTGAGAACCTATAGAACAAACCTACTTGGGTTAGTTCTCAGATTAGCACCTCTACTGTTTTTGCTTAATAAAATAATACAGCCTGTAATGTTTTACCTTATATATGTGGTTATTCCTCTGGGGAAGATATTGCACAGACAGTTGGTATCTACACAGTGGGGATTTGGCATCACCAAATGCCAGAGTTACAGTAGCAGTAATAGGAAGCTCATTAGTTTGCAAGGACCCACCCTCCTGAGACAACAACAGATAGAATCAGCTTGCAAAATAATATGGATGTCTGCAGTAAAGAATCATTTAGTATACAACAAATAAAGGCTGTGTTTATGTTTCCACTTTCTAAAACCATTTTTCCAATTAAAATTGAAGTTATTAAAAAATAGAACTGACCACAGTGGTATTTTAACCCTTCAACCAATGCGGTCATAAACCTTCAATTTATGCGGCAATAAATCCTTGAACAACTGAAACTACTTTGGATAAAAGCGCTAAAAATGTGTGGAGTAAAAAATTCCTGTTTTCTAATTTGAGTTTCTTATTCTAGGAAGATTTAAAGAAAACAAGACATGTTATAACTTGTTCAATAATATTTAACTAAAATTATATTAATGTATTTTCAGCAACCTTGCTATCATATTTTAAGTGAATGATTATTGCCACTGCTTATCACGTGTCCCTGATGTCACATACCTGTGTGCCCCTCACGTCCCCCTGAGCATGAACAGTATAGGAGCTGCCCTCTCTCCGTGCATTCTGGGTAGTGATTCGGACTTCCACTCCTGGCAGAGGGTTACCCACTGATCCTGGCAAAGAGAGGAGCAGAAGGTGAGGAACTATAAAACAGTGTGCCCCCACAGCTTGCAACGGGACAGATAAGCATGCTCTAATCAATGCTTGCCACCATTAGCAATGAAAAATTAAAGGTCAATTATTTTGTATGGTATTTTGATGACTAATGTTGGTACATTTTTCCTCTTTATATGCAGTTATTCTTTACTGCAGGTTTCATTTTTCTTTACTGACAACTAATGTCTCAACATGATGTGTCCTTGCAAACTAATGAGCTTTGTGTTAGCAGTAATGGCAGTTGTTATTGCCACAGTCCATTTGAGCAGGCAGAGCTTACTCACTGCATCCAAAGTATCTTCCCACATAAGGAAATAGGCCTTTGGAAACTAAAACAGTATTCCCCAGCAGCATAGCTGTATGAAAAAATAATAAATTGGTGGCTGTATTATTATTTTTTTTATATTCTAAAAACACTTAACTTTTTTCAAGTGAATTTCTTTAAAAAAAATAAAAGTTTAAGTTTGTGACAACAGTGGTCCTTTAAGGCCTAAAGTCAGGACCCATTACTAATCAATGGAATTTGGATGCTGATATTGAATTCTACAATTATCTCAGCTCACAGACAAATATACACTATGGAAGGCAGCACAGGAAGAAATTATCTCATATAATCCAAGGTCCAGACAGTTTATCTGCAGTCTACAATATACATAAAAGGAACATATTAATAAATGGTGGTCAAAATACTGAAAACTATTCAAAATATTTAGAATCAGTGAGATACTAATGCTACTCTACAGATCCCTGGTCAGATCTCACCTAGCATACAGTGTTCAGTTCAGAGGACTGTATCTTCAAAAGGGCTTTAATAAATAAAAAACAATTCAAAGCATGGCGGATAAAATGTTGCTACATCTAGAAGACAAAACTTTCAGGTAAAGACTCCCTGACCTAAATATATACAGCTTAGAGTAGAGAGAGGGGATATATTATAGAAACCTTAACATTTATCAAATTATTTCATAAACTTCAGATAGGAAGTATACTCGAGAAAAAAAGGAATGCAGGAACAAGAGTTTGGAAAATGGACGATGTAGGGGTAATATGCAAAAGTACTACTTTATAGAAGGAGTAGTTGATAAGGAAGCTTTCAATAACTATGGTAGGGACAAATACAGTAAAGGAACCTTGGCATGCTGGATAAGCATGAGGCCATCCCGAGGATTAATTAAATTGTTTTAGGTAGATAGAGAAGGCAGAGTAGATGACCCTGTAGGTTCTTGCCTGCTATCAAATCTATAGGTGATCGTTATAAATGTATGATAAATCTTTTAGAACGTTGAGTACCCTATGTGTCTTATGTATGATTGTTTTGTAATTGTTTATATATGTATTTTTGTTTATGTTTAATATATAACAAAGAGAAATAGTTCTACACAACATAGTGCTATACAGGGGTTAGGTAAAAGTCAAGAACAATTTCAAACAGTGCAAAGGATGGAGGGCCCTGTTATTGAGCTTTCAATCAGATATACACAGTGCTTTCAGTAAAGCACCTATCAAGATTGAAAACTTGCAAACGTACAGTCTTAGGGCACCGAGGGAGGATGTGCAGATGGAGAAAAGAAGGGGGCCTAGGACTGAACCTTGGAGCTACGCCGACAGTTAGAGGGCGCCTGAGAAGGAGACACTAACTGTTTGCTCTCTCTTGGTTCATATCCTATCTTGAAAATCAGTGTCACGGATGCCAAGAGAGCGGAGAGTTTGGATAAGAAGAAAGTGATCAACTGTGTCCAAGGTGGCAGAGAGATCCAGGAGAATTAGGATAGAGAAATGACCATTTGACTTGGCACTTAGCAGGTCATTAGTAACTTTTGTTTGCGCTGTCTCTGGGAAGTGTTGGGACCAGAAGCCGAATTGGAAGGGATCAAGGAGGGAGTTGGAGGAATCAAATCGGGTAAGGTGATTGTAGATGACACGCTCAAGCAGTTTGGAAACCAAGGGAAGTAGCGAGACAGGGCGGTAGTTAGATGCAGCAGCTGGATCAGATGAGGGTTTCTTGAGAATGGGTGTAATTATGGCATGTTTCATAGGTGATGGAAACTTGCCAGTGTTTAGGGAAAGGTTGAATAGATATGTAAGAGTTGGGATAAGAGTGGTAGAGAGGGGAGGGATCAACTGTGATGGAATAGGATCATGTGGACAAGTTGTAAGACGAGAGGTTGAAAGAAGCAACTCCATCCTCCGTTGCAGGGTCAACGGAGTTCATAATGGATATAGGTTTGGGGAAGGGCGATTGTAGGATGCTATTGGTATTTTGAGGGGAAGTTGTGATATATATATATATATATATATATATATATATATAAATATACATATATATATACATATATATATATATATATATATATATACACACACATATATATATATACTAGCGAATTGCCCGTCAAAAAATGACGGCAATGAAATTGTAAGGTAGCTAATGCTGTTTGGTGTATAATAAATATGTAATACATTACTAAATGAATATACTGTACCTATTTTGAAGCATTGTGATGAAGAGCTGGCAATGTGTGTTGATGTTGCTGCAGCATTAGTGGTGTGGAGCTGCTGTGTAAGCATGCTGAATGTGTGCACTGTGTGGTATGAATATCCGTATGTCGTTTGTGGCGTTTTGCGAGTTTCTTGTGGTGTTTTGCGAGTTTCTTGTGGTGTTTTGCGAGTTTAGAGTGCTGTAGCCTCGTTTTCGTTTTGTTCGGCGGCCATTTTTTCTCTCGCTTAGATTTTTTTTTAGTCTCTAAACTCTTTTATTTCGAGTAAAATCGAGGTCGAAGTTGCATTTTTGAGGTCCTGGGTGCTCCCTCTTGGTGTAGGTAAGGTTTTTATGTATGTGCTGTGTGTATGTATTGTGTTTTACATTTTGTAATGTTCGCGAGTTGCGTCCGAGTGTTGCGAGGCCGTAATGTGTGTGAACGTGTGTCGTATGTTGTTTGCGAGTGTCGTAATGTGTGTGTCGTGCTGTTTGGGTTGCGACGTGAAGTTTGCGAGGGTCGCAGTTGCTGGCATGGAGCGCCTTCGGCGAGCCCGCAGCGTTAGCAACAACTCGTACGCTCACAACTATATATGTGATATATATATACACATACATCACATATTATAAATGTCAAACTGCGAGATGTCGTCACGCTTTGCGGCCCTCGCTTAACTGACAATAACTCGCAGTTTCACAACTCCCCCTATGGCTCCCTTTACCCCACTGATGCTCGCGATGAGCGCCATAGGCGCTCATCCTGCCACATCAGCCCCACATTAGCCCTGCAGCCTCTGGTGGCGCGCGCCCAGAAGTGGGACGTGCGTGCATGAGCGGACAGGAAGCGTGCACCGGCAGCCGGGCATACAATCTGCGCGCGCACGATCACGCGAAGACGGGCACATAAGCGTGTGCGTGCGTCTGCAGCATTGAGGTGAGGGAGGAGTGGGGGAAGAGAGTCACGGCGGGGGGGGGGGGGGGGAGAGGAGTGGAAAGCGAGACACGTTGGGGAGAGGAGAGGGAAGAGATACATGAGGGAGGGAGAGGAGGAGGGGAAGAGAGACACGAGAGGAGGGGGAAGAGAGACACAGGGGAAGTGAGATACAGGGGAGGGGAAGACAGACACAGGGGAGGGAGAGGAGGGGGAAGAGATTCACAGGGGAGGGAGAGGAGGAGGGGAAGAGAGGCACAGGGGAGGGAGAGGAGGAGGGGAAGAGAGACACAGGGGAGGGAGAGGAGGGGGGAGAGAGCCACAGGGGAGAGAGAGGAGGGGGAAGAGAGACACAGGGGAAAGAGAGGAGGGGGAAGAGAGACACTGGAGGTAGAGGAGGGGGAAGAGAGACACAGGGGAGGGAGAGGTGGAGGGGAAGAGAGGCACAGGGGAGGAGGAGGGGGAAGATAGACACAGAGGAGGGGGAAGAGAGACAGGGAAGGGGGAAGAGATTCACAGGGGAGGGTGAGGAGGAGGGGAAGAGAGGCACAAGGGAGGGAGAGGAGGAGAAGGGGAAAAGAGACACAGGGGAGGGAGAGGAGGGGGGAAGAGAGCCACAGGGGAGAGGAGGGGGGAGAGAGACACAGGGGAGAGAGAGGAGGGGGAAGAAAGACACATGGGAGGGAGAGGGGGAAGAGAGACACAGGGGAGGGGGGAAGAGACACAGAGGAGGGTAGGAAGAGAAATGAGGGAGAGGAGGGGAGGAAGAGAAACAGGGGAGGGAGAGGAGGGGGAGGAGACACAGCGGAGGGGGGAAGAGACGAGGGGCAGGGGGGAAGAGACACAGGGGAGGGAGGAGGGTGGGAAGAGGCAGAGGGGAGGGAGACAAACACCATCGCCAGGCGTTAATTTTTATTGCCGTCATTTTTGACGGGCAAGTCGCTAGTATATATATATACTAGCGAATTGCCCGTCAAAAAATGACGGCAATGAAATTGTAAGTGAGCTAATGCTGTTTGGTGTATAATAATAAAATAAATAATAGATTAATAAAGTAATATACTTTACCTATTTTGAAGTAATATATGCGGGAATCATTGTGTTGAAGAGCTGACAATCTGTTTTGATGTTGCTGCAGCATTAGTGGTGTGGAGCTGCTGTGTAAGCGTGATGAATGTGTGCAGTGTAATAGTGTGCGTGCGCGAAACAAAACCGTTAGCGTAGCTGTGTACTTCCGCATTGTATAAGTTATTGTTCTCAAATGGCGGAAAATGTGTGGTATGCGTCTGTAGCGGAATATCCGTAGCTGTTTTGTGGTGTTTTGCGTGTTTCTGGTGGTGTTTTGTGTGTTTAGAGTGCTGTAGCCTCGTTTTCGTTTTGTTCGGCGGCCATTTTATCTCTCGCTTAGAGAATTTTTTAGTGTCTAAACACTTTTATTTTGAGTTAAATTAAGGTGTAACTTCATTTTTTGAGTCCTGGATGCTCCATCTTGCTGTAGGTAAGCTTTTTATGTATGTGCTGTGTGTGTATTTATTGTGTTTTTCATTTTTTTCATGTCCGCGGGTTGCGGCCGATTTTTGCGAGGTCGTAATGGGTAGTAACGTGTCTCGTATGTTGTTTGCGTTATGACGTGAAGTTTGCGAGGTTCGCAGTTGCTGGCATGGAGCGCCTTCGGCGAAGCGAGGGCCGCAGTTGCTGGCAAGGAGCACCTGCGGGCTTCTATCACTATTAGCCCACCATTTGTGAAATAATTGCTGTATTGAACTACTCTCTACAACAATCACCACACAGACCAGGCACTCACACCACACTGATGATTGGCAGTAACCATGAAACAGTGCTGTATGTGGTTAAGTGACCTGGTTTATGAAAAATCCATCCGTTGCAGTAAGCACATGCTTAAAAGGAGCCATGTTTAAAATGGTTTGGATTGACAGAGTGAGGGTGCATTATGTGGTCTCATTTGCATGTCCTGCCCAGTGCATATACTGTATTTCTGAGAAATTTAAGCAGGACATTTATTAACTTATTTTTTAGACATTCAAATAGAATCATTATTTGTACTACTGTACTTTGTTTGGGAGCGTTATCATGTTGGAATACTGCCCTGCGGCTCAGTCTCCGAAGGGAGGGGATCATGCTCTGCTTCAGTATGTCACAGTACCTGTTGGCATTCATGGTTCCCTCAATTAACCGTAGCTCCCCAGTGCCGGCAGCACTCATGCAGGCCCAGACCAAACATATATACACATATGTCTCTATGTGTATATATATTTTTTTTCAATAATATGTTGTGTTGATTCCCCCTATATGCATTTACCTGATAATGTCAGATGCTGCCTCCACTCTCTCTGCATCGGTTTACTTTCAAACTTAGGGTTTCATCTCATAATCAGCGTTTTTGTGCTATTTGTCTGTCATTTAGGGTTATTTCAACTACCTTTCCTCAGTATAGATGTATACTTTTGGTGGTGGGAGTGTCATGATCTGGGCCTGCATGAGTGCTGCTGGCACTAGGGAGCTACAGTTCTTTGAGGAAACCATGAATGCCAACATGTACTGTGACATACTAAAGCAGAGCATGATCCCTTCCCTTCGAAGACTGGGCCTCAGGGCAGTATTCCAACATGATAATGACCCCCAACACACCTCCAAGACGACCACTGACTTGCTAAAGAAGCTGAAGGTAAAGGTGATGGACTGGCCAAGCATGTCACCAGACCCAAACCCTATTGAGCATCTGTGGGGCATCCGCAAACGGAAGGTGGGGGGAGTGCAAGGTCTCTAACATCCACCAGCTCTGTGATGTCATTATGAAGGAGTGGAAGAGGACTCCAGTGGCAACCTGTGAAGCTCTGGTGAACTCCATACCCATGAAGGTTAAGGCAGTGCTGGAAAATAATGGTGGCCACACAAAATATTGACACATTGGGCCCAATTTGGACATTTCCACTTAGGGGTGTACTCACTTTTGTTGCCAATGGTTTAAACATTAATGGCTGTTTGAAGGGGCAGCAAATATGCACTGTTATACAGGCTGTACACTTACTACTTTACATTGTAGCAGAGTGTCACAACTCACGTTTGTGAGATACTGTGTGTATATATATATATATATATATATATATATATATATATATATATAGCAGCTTGCTTGCTCCCCTCTGCTTGTTTGTTTTCAGAGGGGTAATTAGCTCTTCTAATTATTACTGCAGAGAGCTGGGAGCTTATAACCCCAATAGCACAGCTTTCCACATATGCCATCCTGTTACTGACTTAGTGCTTTGTATGATACATACGGATTATCATTGTGTGTTTTGCAGTAGAGAGTTTCTTGGACCCCCTGTCACTTAAGACAGCCTTTTCTGTACTAGACACTGTACACCTATGGATGAGTTAATGTACTACTCGGATTGGGGGATAATGAAAGGGACAGGAAGATAACGTTTTCTGTAACACATGCACAAAATATAAAATACTTGGAACAATAACAAAAATATTAGTTTTGACAATAGGCCAATCTGGTTTAATATCTACCTAAAGTCATACTTTGTTAATTAATCCACAGAATACCGTAATCTTATTTCTCTCTATACCCCCGCTCATCTTCCCTGCTCTTCTCATGATGTCTCCTCACTGTTTTATACAATTCTCAGGCTTCTTCTCAGGTAAAATCTCTCTTACTAGTAGCCTTGGGACACTCGAACGAGCTGCCCAAAAAATCAGAAAAATACTCAATCACACTGCTATACAGGCTAAACACTTACTACCATACTTCCTTATGCATTTACTCATTTACCATACTGTGTGTGTATGCATGTTTCCCCCAAATAGCTAAACTATAAGTTGTTCGGGGCAAAGACCATGTAAGCCATTGGTTGTCATTAAGTTCAATTAATTTATATTGTTATGCAGTTGTTTTGTAACTTGTCTCTTGTGTATATTGATTGTGCTATACACATAAACAAATACATTATATATAACACAGGCATCCTTGAATTCCATCACTGTTATCAGTCCTTCCATTCCTAATAAAAGACTGTTCTAGTTGGCCATTACCTATCTGTGAATCAGTACCTACACATATTACCTTGCATAATCATATTATACATCCACACCTTACACACATACCGCTGATATATCCTCAATGAATACATGAGGTATACATAAAGCCAGACACAGATACCAGATGCTCAATACATGGGACACATTAAGCTCTTAATACCCAGGACACATACACACAGCTCATACACCCTCCATAAATAGGAAAGATGCCTGCCCTTGGTGCCCACAGCCCCCTGCCTGCTGGAGTGTAATTGGCGATGCGGTGCCTGTGCCAGGCTCTGGGGGGTCCACATGCTGCTGTGTATGGAGGGGCCCTAGGAGGATTGAGACAGGCCGGTGATAAGACACACTGCGATCCGCCTGTCACAATGCACCAGGTCCCCGCTGGATCAGCTATTAGCCAACTGTGATCTAAACCTCCAATTAAAGCGCTGATTAGACCCGGTGAGGCGTGAGCTGCCCATGAATAATTCATAGCTATATGAGTGAATAGCGGAGAGAGAAACTCAGGAAAAGGCAGCATCATTAACCCCTTCTGAGCAAAAGAACGGCCTGCAGCTAGTCTATACCAGTGGCTCTCAACCTTCTAGATCTGGGGATCAGCTGCTTACCCTCCAATGCTCGTGGGGACAGACTCTGAGATCTAGAACATTTTGAACAGGGCGATACTATTTGTGTCACACTACATTTTCATTTAGTTTTGCACGGATTTGAATAGAGTGCAAATCTACTGCAAATTAGTCCCCCAATAATCTCTCCATAATGATAATGGTTGATAAAAAAAAAAGTTATGCACTCCTAATCCTTCTTTTGTTCTTGGGACAGGATGTTGAGAACCTCTGGTCCACTCCACTGTCGTACACACTCACAATAAATTTGGAGCTACAGGGAACCTATTTGCTCCACAGCAGAGAGTTGGCATAGCAACACAATTTATATTACCCCATCATACACCAATACCCAGCACTGAGAATACATTAAAACAAACATAAACATAAAAGTGTGTTGTAAAGTGTCCTAAAAAAGCAGTAAGGAAGGATGGGTCTACAATTTATACGGTAAGACTTTAATACCTTAGGAATAGCTTAGAGGATAGAAGCGAGAGGGATAATATGATAGAAACCGTCAATATATCAATGGATTTGATAAAGTTCAGGAGGGAAAAAAAGAGGAAAGCAAAAACAAGAGGTCATGATTTGCAGCAGGATGTGGAAGATGTAGGAGCAATGTGGGAAAGTTCTACTCTCATGACGTGGAACAACCCTCTATCGGTTGAGGAAGGGTGAAACTAAGTTAGGGAATTCAAGAAAACTTGAGGTATGCATAAGGCTATCCTGAGGCATTTTTAGGTTGATAGAATGGGCAGAGTAGATGGTTACATATTAATTTAGGTTGAAAAAAAAGACTTTTAGTCCATCAAGTTCAACAATGTTCTTTTCAGTTCTCATCTATTGACTAATCTATGTTTCTATGGGATGAGATAAAAGGTGCAGAGGATGAATTCAAAACATAAACTAAAATGGCAGATTCCACAGCCGTATAACTCCATATAAAAGGTAATAAATTAAAGGCAGTATTATTTTTAAACTAGTAACTTGCCCGTCATAAATGACGGTATCATATGTTATAAATATTCAATTGTCTGTTCTCTCTCTCTCTTTGTCCTCTGTTTCTCTCTGCTCCCTCTCTCTTTCTCTTTGTGCCCTCTCTATGAGCTCTGTGTGCTCTCCGTTTCTCTCCCTCCCCCTTCCCTTTCTCTCCCCTCCCTCCCTTTCTCTCCATCTCTCCCTGCCTCCCTCTGCCTCCATCCTCTCTCTCCCTCCCTCTCTCTCTCCCTCACTTACTTGCCCTCCCTCCGTTTCGCTCCCTCACTCACTCTCCCTCTTTCCCTCCCTCCTTTGCGCGTAGAGGGCGTATGCAGTTTCTACTGCGGTATGACGCATGCGCAGATGCTATGGCATGAAGAGGACGCACATGCGCAGTTGTGCGATTTTCCTCTTTAGTGTTAGTAGCTTGTGAGTAACACCTGCGCAGTTCGCACCTCTCAGCCGTAACTCACAAGTTGAAAACTATTATAGTGGATTCTAAAGCAATTATTTAAAGTGTTAGATATTGTAAATACAGTACAACAGTGATCCATGCAAGCTAAAAAAAGAGCAACGAGGAGGTGTCCTAAAGAGCAGTAAGGAAGGATGGGAAAATAAGAAAGAGAAGAAAAATATATAGACAAAACAAGGGAAATTCACTAAGCCTAAGCATTGTTTGGCTTTCAAGTGCTCTGTGTCCCATTGAGAAGTAGCCATTACAGAACTTCAGTGCCCCTGAGCTAGCTTAGTGAATCTCTCCCAATATAAAGGAAGAGACCAGAGAGAAATTAACAGCCAGGTGTCTTATTGCTTTTCTATAAAGACAAATGTAGAATGCTTTAATGGGTAATGTAACGGTCGCTGTCTATGATTAGACTGCAGACTTTGTAACTGCAAAGATTCTATGCACAATGCTGCCAAACACAGCTCCAGGAAATAAAAACATAACAAGAACCACAATGATATTACAGAGCAGCAGTAATCCAGTTTATATTGATGGCTACTTTACTGCAAGGCTACGCCATACCTGGCACTCGGGCTCCGTGCAGAGGGTTGGTCAGAGCCATGCCAATCTCAGTCATTCCATATCTCTCCAGCAGGGTGTGACCGGTGATTTCTCTCCATCGTTCCAGGACGGGCACAGGAAGAGCGGAGGAGCCAGACACCATTAACCTGTGCAAGGTGACCAGGATTAGAAAGCAGTACTACAGAAGTCAGGTAACTACATCTGTCAAAAATACTAATAATACTTGAATCTGCATTTGAAATATAGTAATGCTCTAAAAACACAACAGAATATTTTAATTATAAATTGATCATTAATTAAAAAAAAAAAATCAATTATGTAACAAAAATCAATATTCAATATTAAACGTACTCATTCTCAGCTGATATTGGTCTCTGTCCATACAAGGACAATAGGAGGAGGCAGATTTGTCTAGCAGGCAGTGCTAAAATTTCAGGCACAAACAATGCTCTCCATTAGCTGTGTTAAAGTGGTTTCCATTTCCATTGGCAACAAACCATTGCTGCTGAGGCAGCATATGAATGTTTATTTGGTATCTTATCTAAGCAGATTGGTTTTAAAGCCTCTTAGACCTATCAGTCGAACACCCCCTTTTGATACCCTCATCAGGGTGGAGACAATTAGTCAACTGAAGGCTGATCCTCTAATGTTTTTAAAAGAATTTATTATTGATATTATAAATAATTCTAATAACTTAAATGTATAATTAAAATAACTTGTTAGGACACTACAGTGTTCCTTTGTCAATGGTGCTCTATATCATAAGAGTAATGAAATCCAATATGTAATGTAAGAGTTTGTAAGAGTTTTCCTATATAAGTTAAAATCCACTGACAGTCGCTGTAGTGTGCAATTATGAGTCTGCAGTTTCTGAAAGGATCAAAAATTGCAAGGTCCCTGGAAATGCTTTAGTGCAACAAAAATGTCCTCTTTGTTCTTTTGGTTTCTCCAGACATACTAACCCTAAAAGAAAACAAACTGAAATGTAGTATTGCAGTTACTAAAGTATAAAGGCATTTTAAGTGAGTTTATCATTTATAATTTATGACCGCTCCATAATCTCAATATATTGGCTGGTGCAGTTGAACTACAGATAGCACTCAAGTTAAATTTTGGAATTGCATATATAGATTCTCTCTCTCTCCCTACCGTCTCTGAGAGCTGTAAAAGTTAACACTGCAGCATTCAAAAACATTTATAAACCCGTGAAAAGAGCATCAAATAAAAAAATGTTTTAGTCTCTTTATTTGACATAGACATACTCCATATATTAAAGCTGTAGGTTTACTACAGGTTAAAAAAGTACACAAACAACTCACACTCAACTTTAGAAATGTTGTCTGTTAATCTGCTTTTCCGATCCTTCACCTTAGCCCTTGCCTTTACCTTTGTGCTTGAGTGTAATAATTGTTAGCCATTGCTAACTGATCTCTGCAAGTCTGCATATGCTTCAACTGATTCTAGAAACTATACTGTTTTTTGGCATGTGCATGGAGTAATTAGAAATGATTAGCAATCATTAAATATTAGCACAAAGATAAAGACAAAGGCTAATGAGGATGATTAATGATAAACAAAAATGACATAGGTCACTGTAAGTATTTTATAAGAAAATGCAATTTCTAAAATAACATTCAATTGATAATTACTTGTAACACATTCCTTTCTAGCTTGTTACTTATTGAATGAGCAAAACTTGTACTGTACCTGATATTCTCCTGGCACGTTGCACGCACAAAGTCTTGTACACGAGGGCGGGTGAAGTGGCGCTCGTAATAATCAATCAGTTTGCTGTAGATAGTAGGCACTGCCATGAATATGTTGATAGAAGGATTTCCTCTGTTAAGAAAGTGCTCCCAGACCTATAGAAAGGGAAGGCACAGATGACGTTTAGGGCAGGGTATAATTACAGGTCCTAAAGTGGCAAATCAATGGCAAACCAAGGGGTCAATGGACAGTCTGTATTTTATGTTTCTTTGGTGTTTTAAATTATTGTTATTACTTTATTAGAATTATTACTCTTTATTTAGAAAGCACCAACATTGTTCTAACATCATTAGAGCCCCTAAACACATGTGTATTTGTTTAGGGCATTTCTTTAAGCCAATAGAGAGTGTCATTCATTCCAAAAAACAATCAAAACAACTTAAATAACATTTTGTTAGAAATGATGAGTGATTTTTTCTTTAAGGTTACAGTTTAATGGATATATTCCTAATTGTGATGCATTGGAGGACAGTTTGTGTATATTTAATTAACCTCTATAGTAGTGTAGTTAAAAGTTAGTGCAGCGCATTTCATGTAAGTTTTGGAACTGTATATATTGATTCTCACTCTCCCTCCCACCTCTCTCGCCCTCTTTTCTCTCTCTTCCTCCTCTTTTACTCTACTCCATCCCTTTTTCTCTCTCTCTGTCTCCATCGACTCTCTCTGTTTCCGCCCTCTAGTCCTTCTCTGTCTGCTCCCTCCTCTTCTCTGTCTTCTCCCTCCTTTTCTTCTCTTTTTCTCCCTCTGTTACTTCTCTTTCTGCTGCCTCCTCTTCTTTCTCTATTTTTCTCTCTCTCGTCCTTCTCTCTTTGTTCCCTTCCTCTTTTCTTTCATTCTTTTCTCCATCTATTCAATCGCTCCCTCCTCTTCTCTGTCTGCTCCCTCCTTCTCTTCTTTCTCTTTTTATTGCAGTTAGTTAAAGAGGAGGAAGAAAGAGAAAAGAGGGAGAGAGAGGGGGGAGGGAGAGTGCAAATCAATATATACAATTCCAAAACTTACATGAAATGTGCTGCACTAACTTTTGCTACTTCCTTTATTCTTTCTCTCTTTCTCCCTCTCTGTTCTCCATCTCTTTCTTCACTCTGTGATCCCTGCCTCTCTTCTTTCTTACTTTTCTCCCTCTTTCTCCGATTCCTTCCTTTCTTCTTTCTCGTTTTCTCATTGTTTTTCTCCCTCTCTTGCTTTTCTCTATGCCCTCTTCCTTTCTTTGTTCTCTTTTACTCCATTTCTAAAATAACATTCAATTGATAATTACTTGTAACACATTCCTTTCTAGCATGTTACTTATTGAATGAGCAAAACATCTCTCTTCTTTCCCTCTTTTTTCTCTCTTTTTCTTCTCCCTTCCTCTCTTCTTTCTCTCTTTTTCTCCTTCTTTGTTCTGTCTCATTCCCTCCCTTCCATCTTTCCTTTTCTCTCTCTTCTACCTCCCTCTCTTTTTCACCATTTTGTCCTTTTCTCTACTCCATTCCTCACACCCTCTTCTCTAGCTCTTTTTTTCCCTCTTCCTTCTATCACTCTCCTCCATCAAATTCTCTTTCTCCCTCCAATAATTCACAGAGGATTGTGGGAAATGTAGTCTACTTTCATTGGAAAGCAAAATCGACTTAATGAGATTAGGGAACATTAGGAACATCTGAGGTTATCACTGATAAAAATGTATGAGGTGGCAACTAAACCCGATTACAGAAAGGAAACAAATAGCATTTTCTTCTGCCAGAAACACACACGCATTTTACTTTTGTTACCTCTATATGCAACAATTCTTCATTAAGAGGTTCCATTTTCTTATAGGACCTAATTCTTTCTGCTACAATTTTAAGGTGGGTGAGGCATCATAAACGAATGATATTTTGATTGTAGCATTAGGTGCTACATTCTCATTATGCAGACAGGGAGAGATCAGCAGAAACCAAAATGGTAGATTCCACAATAACATAATTACATTTAAAATGTAATAAATGAAAGGCTGTATTATTATTTTATACATTCAAAAATCAAGATGACTATTTTTAAGTATAGTTCTTCAAAAGAATAAATATGAAATATAGGACTACAGGATAAATGGCTAGTTATGTACATACAAACTCCATGGATGTCTTTGAATTATGTGCTTAAAAACATATGTCTGGAGTTGTCTGTTTCTCCTGCCCAGGGGCTGGGTCTCCTGGTATTTCGGGTCTGGGTCACTCTAGTGAGTGAGATCAGACTGATATACTACAGGATGTTTCTCCCTGTGAAAAGCACAAGTGGCTAAAAGAGGTTGCTCTCAGAGATTTGGTAACATGTCCAGAGAACTAACCTATTAAGGTTATTTCATTCTCTGATTGAGCACCTCTATTTCTGTTGTTGCTTGTGCTTAAAAGGGTCCTAAACTCATGGATACTCTGCACCATCATACAGATAAGTCAAAATACAGCAGAAAAAACTATACAAATGCTTTAATTTGAAGCATTGATCACTGGCGTGTAAAGTGCTTCGCCATTTGAGTATTCTTGTAATTTTTTGGTCCTTTCCAAACCTGCCCGTTGGATTAACTAGATTATATAAAAAAAAACTTATAATACAGTGAAATATTAGTCAATTTTACATTTTTCAAATGTTTTTGAGTTGGTGCTCAGTATTGATTAAGTCTATCTCCCTTTAAATGATCAATGTGGTCCAAAATATTCTCTTCTGTAGAACCACACTTGGGAATAGGCAAAAAAAAGGGCCTGTTACAATTAAATGCTAATAATAATAATAATACAATTTTAGTTTCCAATATTCTGCTTCCTTGGGTAGGAGGAGACTTTGAATGCCTACAGGAAGATTTACTCTACACAATGGGAATGTGGCATCTACAACTGCCCGTACTCTCATTTAGATTAGTACAAAGTTCATTATTTACAAGCACACTGCAAAAGGTAGGCTAGTAAAGAAAATGGAAATTGCAATAAGGAATAATGCTATATCAAACTGAATGATGTAACAGTTATGGATTGAAGTTTTTGAGTTGGCTTCTGATATATTTAATACTCATTATCAAGCTTTATTATTCAAAAGATCATTCAAAGGACCACAGTGGTTGTTTAAAGAACCTGTAAACTCTCCATCCCACCGCACCTCTCCCCCCTGCATTACTGATGTGTGCGATTCCTAACAGAGCCTGACAGGTCTTCCCTTCCCTTGCTCAGCGCCGTGAGCAGCAGCCATTGCAGGGAAGAGAAGCGTGGACTGATTAAAGGTGAATCTCTCACAGCCTGAACCCACGGACACCCTCAGTGCTCTTGTACAGAACTCCAGGCTTGATATTCCCATGAGCTGTTTATATCATCCTCTTTCCCCATCTCTGCCTCTCTCACTCTGCTGCTTCAGAACAATTGTCTTCCAAATATTGTGTGTATTTATGTGGTGTAACGTAGCAGGACATGAAATGCAGCAAGCAAGTAATAATTCAGAGCAAGGCAGGGAGCAGGATGGTGAGCAAGAGACCAGTTATATCTCAAAACTCAGTGTTGTTTGATAATTTTATATATTAAAGGGCAACTGCAGTTCAAGAAAAAAGACACTTGTTTGTCAAGTATGTACCAATCTAACAATATCAATAACTGAGTAAACTATGGCCAAAAATATATATTTTTTTAAATCTGAATTTTTAAGGACTGTTTCTGACAACAGGATTCCATATTGTGTTTGTTACATCACTTCCGGAGAGCTGACTGATAGGGGGGTGTCTTTGCAGAGGGGGAGGGAAACGGCAGAATCCATAGTGATTGTTTGATCACTGGATAAGATTTAAATTAACACCACACCCTTTCCCTCTCACTGACACAGAAGCAGACCCCTTGAATCGTTCACTGTAACCAAAACACTACAGAAATATAAATGTCCCTTTCATGCACACAACTTCCACCAATGTACCATGGATCTCTCCAGCGTCCTGCAGAAGCATCACAATTTATATTTGTTCCAATAAAAAACTAACTGTATGCTTAGTCAGACTCAAAGTTTGCAAACATATATATGTTTTTTCACTGTGCAGAGTTCCTATAAGTTTCACTTTTACTTGGTCCAAAGTTTTCTATATGATCTCTTGAACACTAACCTTTGTAACACATAAGATGTTGTAAAAAGCAAGTAAATAAGTAATTGGATACAAGCTTTTAATATTTGCATTTTCTTCACTGCAGGTTTTTCATTCTCTATAGTTGCCTTTATCTTTTTGCTCAGGAAACTGCTCAGAAGAAACTAAAATTATAGATTTTTCTGCAGAAAAATTGCATATAAAAGACATTTAATTAAAGGCCGTGTTTACATTCTAGTTCAGCCTTTTTCTCAAGTGTAATGAATTAAAAATAGTATATTTTATATGTAGGACCACATTGGCCATTTAAAGAGTATACTAGAGAAGATCAATAATTTATGTGAAACTTATGGAACTCACCAGAGAGCAACCATTAGAAGCAGGGATTCTCCATTTCTATCAGTGACACTTAGAATTGAGCTTGGCTCAAAGGATCAGAAGCCAATGAAGCTAGAGCTGAATTTCTAAATAGTGGCTGGTACATCAGATCACGTATAGATCATGTCTTGTAGCGATAAAAGGCAAGTGGTAACCATTTATTGATAGACTGACCTTCTGTAAATGTACTCTTTTATTTTTAAACTTGTGTTTAGATTAGAATTACCCTATAAACAAATCATATACAGCTCTTAAAGTGATAGTGATAAAGTGATTATTTTTACAGACCCTAATAGGTATAGATGGAATTAAGCAACTCTCTATCTTGCCCTCCATTTTCTGCAGTTGTAAATATTGTATTATGTATATTTCCTCTTCTTATCCCCTGTACAGTGCTACGGAATATGTTGGCGGATTACAAATATAAGATATAACAATAATAATATCTACCACTTAGTCACAATACTTGTATTTTCACTGTATTTTCTTCCACATTTGAAGGTGATCCACGGACTCCGCTGAGTAGAACACTAAATATTGCTAAATACAACAATAGGAGCATCATTTTAAAACCTCACTAACAAAAATATTTATTTAATAATCACATTCATATATTACCTTGGCCAAAGAAATAAAAATATAACGGCAATCATTTAATACTCAGCTGCGGTTTTACTGGCTCTTTTGATACAATTCTGAGTGTCACTGACAAAATTAAAACTTAAAATGGCAGCTTCTACTCCCCGTATACATGAGGAATAACTGGCAAACTGGGCAAGTTCCATAACCTTTACTTAAAAAGTTAATATTCTCTAAGAGAGCTATCACATATATAGTTGTGAGCAGGCGGGTCGTTGCTAACGCTGCGGGCTCGCGCTCCTTGCCAGCAACTGCGGACCTTGCTAAATTTACAGACTTACGACAAACAAATACGAGACGCGGGACTTAGAAAAAAAAACATTACGACCTCGCAAAAATACGACCTTACCGACTGAAACCTGCGCACATGAAAACATGAAAAACACAATAAATACACACAACAAATACATAAAAAGCTTATCTACAGCAACGTGGGGCACCCAGGACCTCGAAAACTGAACTTACACCTCAATTTCACTCGATATAAAAGAGTTTAGACACCCGAAAATCCCCTAAGCGAGAGAAAAAATGGCCGCTGAAAAAAACGAAAACGAGGCTACAGCACTCTAAAGACGCAAAACACCATCAAACACCTACGGATTTTCCAGAAAAGACGTAGGAGATCTGAAAACAAGGACGCAACCCACGCGACCCTTAAAACATTAGAAACACAATAAATACACACAACAAACACATACAAAGATTACCCACAGCAAGAAGAGGCACCCAGGACCTCTGTAAGTGAAGGTACACCTCCATTTAAGCCCAAATTACAGAGTTTACACACCCGAAAATCACCTAAGCGACAGAAAAAATGGGCGCCGAACAAAACGAAAATGAGGCTAAAGGACCCTAAACACGCAAAACACCACCAAACACCTACGGATTTGACGAAAAAGTCGGATGATATCCGAAAACAAGGACGCAAAATCAGCCACAGCCGCATACCACACATTTGGTGCCATTTTAGAACACTAACTTACACAATCCGGAAGTACACAGCTACCCTGAAGGATTTGCCTCACGCACGCACACTATTACACTACACACTGCACATATTCATGACACTTACACAGCAGCTCCACAGCACTGATGCTGCAGCAACATGAGAACAGATTGCCAGCTCTTCAACACAATGCTGCATATATTACTTCACAATAGGTAAAGTACATTAATTTCTTATTTTATTAATTATTCATTGCCATACCAAAAAAAAAAACGCTGCTCATAGCACACAAACAACCAAAAGCCACGCGATCAGCGCCAAAGGCGCTCAGTGCGAGGCTTGCAATGAGCGCCGAAGGATCTTGGAACACCAACAAAATTAATGTCGCACACACACAACATTACCTTTTTTTTGACGGGCAAGGCGCTAGTGTGATATAAAATAACACAACATTTAGATTGAACTTGCCCTTTTAAGGTTAAAGAGATAAAACTTGATGTGCTCCAACAATAGCAAATTTTCTGTGACTCCAGTGATCCAGCCTCATTATATATACAGTAACAAAGAAAATGATGTTAACCACAAATTAAAAATACCAATAATTCAGCAGCAATTTCAAAAAGGAAAACACTTTCTACATACCTCAAAACTCATTCCCTCAACCCTGGTGTCTTCAGTGGCCTTTTAAGTCTATTGCACATGCCAGGTATTCACAGATAATGCTATGCCCTGCTATGTACAAAGGAGGCTCAGGACAGGGGGATAAGTATAAAGTAGCACTTAAACATTTTGATGGCCATTAAACCAAATGTAGGTAAAACAGACAAGGTTTAGTGCCTTCCTTAATCCTTCATAAGGATTGGTCTTCATGGTGGTCAGCTTGGCATATGACTGAAACATTGTCACTTTTACTTCATATGTTTTATATAAAAAATATCTATAAATGGGGTCTTTGCGAATGAGCAACCAGGCCTAGCATTAATCTCACATGAAGAGAGTGTTGTGTCTTACAAGTCTTGACTAAAGTGCAGGTAGTTCAGAAAGTTATAAACAACAGCTTTAGTGGAAGAGCCCCCCCAAGTGCTCCAACTTCACTTACCTTTTGTGGGCTAAACTCGGGCAGCATGACACAGGTGGCACCAACCCATAGAGGGCACACCAGTTTGTTGACTATTCCATGTACATGGTGAAGGGGAAGAACATGCAGAATGGAGTCATCCTTTGTCCAGGCCCATTCATTCACTAGAGCAGTCACCTGTGGAGAGACCAAAGAGTGAAGGTAGTGTTTAATGTGCCCTAATATCAGCTTCCAAATCTAGCCAGAGATGCAGCACTCAAGGAGTGAAAATTGAGGCCAGGACAATGCTTCAGCTAAGTTACTAAAATCTATAGAGAAACTATTTTTCCCTTAACACTGATTGGCAACACCTGGCATCCATAAATCTGAATTTTCCTAAGGAATGCCCTGATATTTTAATTTTTTTGTAAAACTTATTTTCTTGCAAATATAAACTTAGTAATGTGTAAAATTAAAAAAATATAATAGTAAATTATAAAGTTTATTTTCCCTTTAATTTAAGATTTCCAAGCTCCAGTCCTTGAGGACTGGTGTTAAGTCATATACAGTAAAATCCCGGTTATCCGACACCTAACTAACCGGGACTCTCCAGCAACCGGCACCGGCATCAATTCCCCATATTAAAAAAACTACAGCTAAACCGGCATAACCGGCACTATCCGGCAGTTTGAGACTGAAGAGAAAAAAATACTAACTTTTTTTTAAATTGTTTTTTCGGGGACTCAGGATTAACCTGCAACTACACTTATCCAGCAATAAGTCCCTGTGGGTGCCAGATAACGGGGAGTTTACTGTATTTAGGATATTTATGTTTGAGCAAAGGTAAGCAAACAAACTGATTGAACCATTTGAAACAGCATATGAAAGTGATAATTGCGCTTGAGAACTTAGAAAATCCTACTTTGACTGTTTTACAAGTTTTACCGAATTAAGAAATCATTTTAGTACAAATGTCCGATTTACACTATTTTGGTATTTGTTTGCCCAATATTTTATATCAGATTGTCTTATTAAAGGGTCATCATGACAAAGCTTTCATGATTTAAGCAATAAACATCTGTATTAACTACTTTCCATTTATGGTGATTAAAAGGTGATCTTTTATGAAAAAACATACACTGGATTTGCTAAACATCTTTAGTCAGTAATGTATCCCACAAAAAACACATAAAGTGTGGAAAATCCTACAGCACATTTCCCTGTAACTCTCTTTACTGCACAAGTTTGAAGGTAGAGTCTGAGGTATGTGCTGTACTTCCTGACAAAGAGCCTCATTCAATTAAGGCTTCGGGAGATCCGGGCTTCGGAAATGGAGCCCGTAAGTTATATTGCTATTCAATTGTCGTCTTTTTGCGGGCTCCGATCAAGTTACGGGCTCTGGCCTCCGATTCATTGAGAATGAAAGATTGGAGGTGCTTCAGTCACAATACAACGGAAAAAAAGCAATTACCGTAAAATAATAATCTTGTGGTATATTCTTAGCTCTACAACTTAAAAATTAATTGTCACTGACCCCTTTTCCAGTCCTTGCATCTTTGCCTTTTGAGCCACCATAAATGCAGACTGCTTGGCTCCAGCCACTCCATTGCATTGTAATCTTTTTGTCCCACTGTTTGCCAGATACAGTTAATGAACTCTATTTGAGGTCTGGACCACTAGACATGGAGACAGCATTATGTGTATTTGGAGGTTGGGCTATTGTTCACAGGTGCCAGACAGGGTGCCAGACTCTTAGACCCCATGTGGAGTCAATCTCCTGTGTTTGTCTGCAACTACCTGTAATTGTTGTGTTGTATACACACCCCTCCCCCCGTACCTAAGTCCTATAAATATTGTTGAATTTCTAAAAAAAATAGGTCACTACTGAGACATATAGAAATGGTATGTTCTCTTATTTTCTCATGGTGGCTGCAATACTGATCCTGTCTCCACCCTGCAAGTAACTTGTCCTGTTCACTACCACAGGAAGGTTACTGAGACTCCTGGAAGTGATGATTTCTGATGGAGAGACTCTGACTGATACAGAAGCCAGATATCAGGGTGCTGGTGTCGAGATTTCCAAGAACCCAAACAGTCCTTGTGGGTAGTTAACCTGTAGTCTATAACAGGTGGCCCTGGGCAGTAATAGCCCTACTCCTGGATCGTCACAGTCATGAAAGCTGAATCAATGCAGATCAAAAAGTCTCATAAACTGTGTTTTGAAGTTCAAACGAATTTGGGCATTTTCAGATGTTTTAAACCAAAATCACTATAAAGAAGACCAATCCATACTGTTATAAAAATATGTGTGAATGTATGCATTTGTAGAGCAGATATGGTGCAAATGTAACCTTTTTAATAGATATAATCAAAAAGTATAGTACATTAAACTCTCTTAAGTGGGTAAAAAAATTTATTCATTGAGCCAAATATTTCTTTATTATGATTTTGCATTATGTTACCAAGTGTAAAGAGAACTGTTTCCAAAGCTGCCCTGTTTTCTTTCAAAATATCTTTAAAAGACGGTATGGTAACTAGCGGACATAGAGCCTGATTCAATTGCAAGCCCGCATTTTGCAGGATACAGGCCATATGATTGCGGGCTTGTTGCGTGCTCCTGTTAGTCTCCGATTCTGGTGCTATTTAATTAAAAAAGCCCATAAGTCACGGGCCGCACGCCGAAGCTGTAAACCATGCACTTATGCGTAGCAGTTCAGGGTGGGAACATGATCAATTAAGCAAGGCCGTAACCACCTATTTCGAAACAGCCAATAGAAAATGAGACTGCCATCATTACGGCAGTAAAACATGGTGGTTACATGTCAATCAATTAGGTTGGGGGTTCAGATATGCGATCAGACTTGCAAAACTGCACAGAAAAAGTAATTAATGAATGCCAATACTGTTCTAGTCCATATGGGTGGCCTATGTATTAACTCATTGATTCCCGAGATCGATATAACCCCGATTTGCGAGCTTTAGACTGTTGTGCTTAGAATTCTAATGTCTTTCATCGCTTTCCTTTTACAGTGCAGTATTGATTTTTATTTGCATTTACAATCATGCTGACAGGGGTTAAACCCCTTTGCGGGTCCTCTCTAGCACTCACAGGATTTTCTACCACATTTGCCTTTTACAGGTGTGAAAACATTTGCGGGCTTGTAGAATTGTAGCAACTGAAAAGGCGATTTGCAATTTTTGCCGTCGTAACTCTTGCAGACGGGAAAGATCAAAAGCTTCTGGAGGCTGTAAGTTCCGGGTTAACAACCGCAAGGTTTTCAAGGCTGTAACCCGTAAACTGTTTGGAGCCCGCAAAAAGGGATGCAAATTGAATAGCAAATTAACTTACGGCCTCACGTATGGGCTCCAGTAACTTATGATTGCTCAGTTGAATCAGACACATAATAAGCACCTACTGTAAGCCACAGACATAAAAGCATTGTTAGAGAAATTCTTCACCGCTAACATACTCTACTTGTGTCGAGAGACTCTACTTGTGTCAGGTCTGTAAAATGTATTTCATGTTAATGGATTATGTAGAGGATAATGCTGTTAGTTTATCTCCAATTGTCTGTTAAAGATACTTTGGAGTTGAGAAAAAGAAAGCGCACTTCTTAAAGCCAGAAGTTCCCTAGTGGCACAATAAGTATCAGTAAACCAATATCTGTGTAGTGGAAAGACTAGTAGTTAAAACTTAACTTTTATTCACATACTTAAATAGCAGGTTGTGTGATTACATTTCAATAGGGATACTAATTTTCTAATAGGATATATATATATTGGTGAGGAATATACAGTCTTTATTCAACCCTTCACCTACCAACTTTTATCCATGGTCAATTAATTTAAATAGTTTGGTACTATGTGATATATTCACACTATCTGAGCAATTTGTGGCTTATTTGAACGCCGATAATAGCTCTGTTCTTAAAACATTATATAGTTTTTAAATGTTGTCTTTTATACATCTAAATGAAAAATAAAAATTTTTAAAAGTAAAATTACGTATGTGGATAAAAGTTATGTTTTATCTACTGGCCTTTTCCACTACCCGGTGGTTGGTTTACTGATACTTATTTTGCTAGGGGACGTTTGGCTAGTTTCAAGAGTGCTTTCGTTTTTCTCAACTCCAAAGTATTAATACTACACTACCGGCCAGCTGGCCAGCTTCTGTGGCTGTTTGTTAGGAGTTCCTCTCCTATGGTAGATTTATCACTCTTAGACAATAATTGTATTTTTGAAACTAGCTGATGTAACTTTCACAATACAATGTTTTCCTGTTATAGTGAGAGATTACCTCATGTACTGTCATAGATCACATTATGTTTTGTCTTGAAGAGTTAATCAACTAAATATTTACAGTGCCTTAGCCCCATCCAGAACCTATGCTTCCTTACTTTTATTGTCTGTTAGATCCCTAAACAAAAAGTTAAAGATCAATGTCATATACCATGTTGTTAGCCTTGATGTACACTGCTAAATGACCATTCTTACCATTGCCTGTATGTTACTGTGAGTGTTGAGGACACCCTTAGGTCTCCCTGTGGTTCCGCTAGTGTAGACAATCATGGCTCCTCTCTCTTTCCAGTTCAGTTTGAGGTGTGATTCCTCCACCTCCAGTTCTCCGGTTTCAGGATAACTGTGATTGGTTGCAGACAGAGTCAGCATTGAAATACCCAGCTTCCCTGCCAAGGGGTGCACTGTATCCACATACATGTCCTCTGCCACGACCAGTGAGCTCTGTGAATCCTGTAAAACATACTCCAGCTCAGAAGGTGGATGATTTCTATAGAGTGGTACAGCAATGGCACCACTCATCCACACTGCCCACTGGCACACTACATATGAGGAATCATTTGGGCAGATGAAGGAGATTCTTTCTGGAGAGACATCATTATCTGGCCTGCCAAGAAGCCTGGTGATCTCTTTGGAAAGGGCTTGGCTCCGCAGGTAAAGGTCCCGATAGGTATGTTGTCCGTGTTGGTCAACTAGAGCTGTTCTATTATCAAAAGCTGGTGCCTTGCAGAAAACAGGAGACGCATGTGGTGTGTGGCCAACACTAGATGTGTACAGCTGTAAGTTCCTGACACTGAACAAAGTCCATCTCATACATGGTGATGAGGGCAGGAAGCGACCAATGATGGAGCCACCACATAAACGAGAAACCATAAGGCATCCTCCTCCTGCCATTGATCTACAAGATCAGAAGACAAAGCAACGTTCATCCAACTTCAAACAACAGATCTGAGGAAATGAGTTCAGCTACAAAGGTCATTTCATTTTTAATCCATAACATAGATTGTAAACCTTAATTTTGTTAAAACTTGCTTCCCAAGGCTGAAAATATAAAGAGAAATAAGATTAGTCTATTTTGCATGCCTCTTTTGCAACACTATTTATATAACTCCCAACAGTGAACCATTCTATGTATATAAAATAGGGAGCTGTACAGGACTCTGAGTTCTGATTTATTAAAGGTGGGGAGACCCTGTCATATAGTTCTTCATTAAAGGAATAAAGTCTTTTGAATAACTATATAACTTCAAAATGGGCAAAATGATTTTAAAATGTAAAAACGAAAAAGTAAATAAACACTACCTTTTCTCATCATACTCTGTCTCCTATTTTCTCAAGAGGGTGAGTGCAAACAAGTGAGGTAACCATTAGTTCTGTTGAATGTACTGGCAGTTGTACCTGTCATGTTCCAATTGTGCAAATTTAAGTTTCCACAAAATGGTAGATTGCACTGCAGTATATTATAAATAAAATGCAATAAAGTACAGTCTGTATTATTTTTGTTTTGTTTTTGCATTCCAAAAACACTTACCATGTAGTTCTTCAAAATAGTATATTTTAAATACATAACCACAGTGGTTCTTTGAAAGTTTAGTTATATGTCATTGACTTCCTTGATTTCAAAGGAGGATGGTAGATTTACGAATTCTGCATATTAGATGATCATGGGATATATGTCTCACTGGAATTTGCATATTTAAAGGTGAGAGGGGCTTGGCACTTAATTGATCTACATATTTTAAAGAAGAGATGTGCAGCTCACTAACTTCTGCATACTAGAGTTTAGAATGACCTACAAATGACAAATGTCTCCCCCCTCATTATTATAATTATTACCTTTTATTTGTAACGTGCTAACATATTCCGTAGAGCTATATAGGGGTTAAGTACAAGTCAAAAACAATTTGAACACATTGCAAAGAACGGAGGGCCCTGTTATTAAAAGAGAGAGCATGGTCCAGTAGATCTACAAGACATCGAGCCTACGGGTGAAAGTAATGATGACAATGTCAACAATGAGAGATATGTGAGGAGTGAACGCTGTAGCAGAGGGTAGGAAGATTAGGAGTTCACACTTTGACATGCTAAGTTTGAGTTGAGGGACAGACATGCAGGAGGATATGCTAGAGAGGGGCATAGTTCGAGTACTGAGAGGTAGATTTGAGGGTCATCGGTATCTAGATGATACTGAAATCCAAAGGATTTTATTAGGATACCAAGACAGGATGTATAGATGGAGAAAAGAAGGGCACCTAAAAATGAACCGTGGGGTAAGCTGACAGTCAGAGGGCGAAGATGAGCCCCCCTCTAAATTTTCCTTTGTCTCTCATACACAGTCTTTGGAATACACGCTCTTGTGCACACACACTAAAATGCATGGTGTCACAAACTTCCACAATTGCACTTTCTCATGCAAACACTTGAACACACTCATTTAACTTGTTCTCTCAGGCACTGAACATCTCTGACAGGCAGTGAATGTCTGAGCAGTTCTCAATGATTCAATATCTTGAGTTGTTTATAGGAAGACGGAAAGACAAGGGTTAAACATGCTCAAAGCCAAGCAGCAGCTGCAAAGGCAAATAAAATATTAGCATGTATTAAGAAGGGTATAAAAGCAAGGGAAGCAAATATAATTCTGCCACTATAGAAATCTCTAGTACGCCCTCATTTGGAATATGGAGTACAGTTTTGGGCACCACTTCATAAAAAGGACGTTTTAGAGCTGGAAAAAGGTACAAAGGAGGGCAACAAAACTAATAAGGGGAATGGAGGGGCTAAGTTATGAAGAAAGACTAACCAAACTAAACTTATTTTCTCTAGAAAAAAGGTGTCTAAGAGGCGATATGATTACCTTATATAAATACATCCAGGGTCAGTATAAAGATTTGTCAAGGGAGCTTTTTGTGCTAAGAGGTTTTCAACTGAAGGACATGCTTTGAGGTTAGAAGTAAAAAATATTCCACCTTTAAGAAAGAAAAGGGTTCTTCACAGTAAGGGTGGTTAATCTGTGGAATTCTCTACCAGAGGAGGTAGTGACAGCAGATTCGATAGATAACTTTAAAAGGGGACTGGATTTATTTATAACTAGCGAATTGCCCGTCAAAAAATGACGGCAATGAAATTGTAAGTGAGCTAATGCTGTTTGGTGTATACTAATAAAATAAGTAATAGATTAATAAAGTAATATACTTTACCTATTTTGAAGCATTGTGTTGATGAGCTGTCAATGTGTTTTGATGTTGCTGCAGCATTAGTGGTGTGGAGCTGCTGCGTAAGCGTGATGAATGTGTGCAGTGTAATAGTGTGCGTGCGCAAGACCAAACCGTTAGCGTACTCGTGTACTTCCGCATTGTTCTAAAATGGCGGGTAATGTGTGGTATGCGTCTGTAGCGGAATATCCGTATGTGTTTTGTGGTGTTTTGCGTGTTTCTTGGGGTGTTTTACGTGTTTAGTGTGTTGTAGCCTCGTTTTCGTTTTGTTCGGCGGCCCGCAAGCGTGAGCAATGGCTCGAGCGGGCTCGCATGCTCACAACTATATATGTGATACACACACACACATTATATACACACACATTATATACACACACACACAATATACACACAATACACATATATACACACACACACACACATTATATCCACACACAATACACATATATACACACACACATTATATACACACACACACATTATATATACACACACACAATATATTGTGTGTGTGTATATATATATATATATATATATATATATAATGTGTGTGCATACACACACACACAATATACACACACATTATATATATACACACACACACTGTATACACACACTATATACACACACACACTATATATATATATATATACACACACACACTATATATATACGCTATATATATATATATTAAAAAAACACACAGTATATATATATATATATATATATATATATATATATATATATATATACACACATATACTGTGTGTTTTTATATATACATATATATATATACATATACTGTGTTTTTTTTATATATATATATATATATATATATATATATATATATATATACACTGTGTGTTTTTTTTAATATATATATATATATATATATATATATACTGTGTGTTATATATATATATATATTAAAAGAACACACAGTATATATATATATATATATATATATACATATACACATATAGTTTTCTCCCACACCTATATAGAGCTCACTCCTGTGGTCCCAGGCCCTATCATGTGCCCTCTCACCCCACATGAAGCCCTATCAGGCTCTACTCACCTGTCCAGCCCGGGGGGCAGGCCTGTGTGTGCTCGGGGGAGTCCTGTGAATGTCCGTGGCTCGCTGTGCTCCTGGGGGGTCCGCCCGAGGGTAGGGGGAAGTATAGTGAGCTGGTGAGCGCCTCCATGCCTGCCTGCTCTCCGGCTGCATTGTGGGAGTGTGACTCGCCGACACACAGCGGCAGCGCCGAAATGTGAGCAGTCCCAGCCGGTAAGCTGGCTGGGACAGGCCTCTGAACATGGGGGTATAGAGACACCACAGAGAACCCCTATCAGGCTCCACTCACCTGTCCAGCCCGGGCAGGCCTGTGTGTGCTCGGGCGCTCCATGCCAGCAACTGGCAACAACTCACACTGTGCGGGGGGTGAACCCGAACCGGGGAATGGGCGGCCCTGCGCTGGGCATTGTGGGGAGGAGGTGGCTGCTTCATTCCAGCAACTGAGGGCCGCGGCTCGCTGCGGTGAACCCGAACCGGGCGGCCCTGCGCGGGGCATTGTGGGGAGGAGGTGGCTGCTCCATTCCAGCAACTGAGGGCTGCGGCTCGCTGCGCGAGCAGCGGCCCTCGCTTTGCGAGGGCCGCGGGCTCGCTATGCGAGCCCGCCAGCGTGAGCAACGGGCCGTACGCTGCGGGCAAGGGCCTCAGTTGCTGGAATGGAGCGCCTTCGGCGCTCCATCCCAGCAACTGAGGCCCGCGGCCCTCGCTACGCGAGCCCGCAAGCGTGAGCAACAGCCCGTACGCTCACAACTATATATGTGATTAAAAAGGGAATTCAGGGTTATCCTGGATAATTAGAGAGACAGTATTGATCCAGGGAGAAATTCAATCACCAGTATCTGGGGTCAGGAAGGAATTCATTTTTTTTTTTCCTTTGAGACGATTGGCTAAGTCTCACTTGTTTTTTTTTTCTGTTTGCTTTAATCTGAATTATTTAATAATTAAAAATAAAATAAAAAAATAATTAAATAATTGATTAATAATTAATTAACAACTAATTAATTCATATATAATCCGCATATTGCAGATCAGAGGAGATCTTAAAAGGTTGAACTTGATGGACTGAAAGTCTTTTTTCAACCTTAATTACTATGTAACTATGTAACTCTGTATGTAAACATGACAGCTACTGAAAATTTAAAACCATTTCTTCAACCTTTTATTTTAACAGAAAATTATACTAGTTTAGTATATTAACAAGAATGATAATAGTTCTGTATAATATAGATATGTAAAATATACTTTTAACTACCAATCACATATATAGTTGTGGATCTTACGAATGTTGGTGACGTTTGCGATGTTGTTCACGCACGTTTAGATAGATCCACAACTATATATGTAACTAGCGAATTGCCCGTCAAAAAATGACGGCAATGAAATTGTAAGGTAGCTAAATTAGTAAATGAATATAGTGTACCTATTTTGAAGCATTGTGATGAAGAGCTGGCAATCTGTGTTGATGTTGCTGCAGCATTAGTGGTGTGGAGCTGCTGTATAAGCATGCTGAATGTGTGCAGTGTAACACTGTGCGTGCGCGAGACCAAACCGTTAGCGTAGTCGTGTACTTCCGCATTGGTGTAAAATGGCGAGTAATGTGTGGTATAGGTCTGTATCGGAATATCCGTAGGTGTTTTGTGGTGTTTTGCGAGTTTAGAGTGCTGTAGCCTCGTTTTCGTTTTGTTCGGCGGCCATTTTTTCTCTCGCTTAGCTTTTTTTTTAGTTTGTAAACTGTTTTATTTCGAGTAAAATCGAGGTGTAAGTTGCATTTTTGAGGTCCTGGGTGCTCCCTCTTGGTGTAGGTAAGTTTTTTATGTATGTGCTGTGTGTATGTATTGTGTTTTAAATGTTTGTATGTCGGCGTGTTGCGTCCGATGTTTGCGAGGTCGTAATGTGTGGTAACGTGTTTCGTACGTTGTTTCCGGTCTGTATCGGAATATCCGTAGGTGTTTTGTGGTGTTTTGCGAGTTTAGAGTGCTGTAGCCTCGTTTTCGTTTTGTTCGGCGGCCATTTTTTCTCTCGCTTAGCTTTTTTTTTAGTCTCTAAACTGTTTTATTTCGAGTAAAATCGAGGTGTAAGTTGCATTTTTGAGGTCCTGGGTGCTCCCTCTTGGTGTAGGTAAGTTTTTTATGTATGTGCTGTGTGTATGTATTGTGTTTTAAATGTTTGTATGTCGGCGTGTTGCGTCCGATGTTTGCGAGGTCGTAATGTGTGGTAACGTGTTTCGTACGTTGTTTGCGTGCCTCGTAAAATTTAGCGAGTGTCGTAATTTGTGTGTCGTGTTTTTTGAGTAGCGACGTGAATTTTGCGAGGGTTTGAGGCCCTTGCCCAGTGACCTCGCCAGCAACTGAGTCCCTCGCTTCGCGAGGGGCCTCAGTTGCTGGCATGGAGCGCCTTCGGCGCTCCATGCCAGCAACTGAGGCCCTTGCCCAGTGACCTCGCCAGCAACTGAGTCCCTCGCTTCGCGAGGGGCCTCAGTTGCTGGCATGGAGCGCCTTCGGCGCTCCATGCCAGCAACTGAGACCCGTGCCCAGTGACCTCGCCAGCAACTGAGGCCCTCGCTTCGCGAGGGGCCTCAGTTGCTGGCATGGAGCGCCTTCGGCGCTCCATGCCAGCAACTGAGGCCCTTGCCCAGTGACCTCGCTACGCGAGGGCCGCGGCTCGCTACGCGAGGGCCGCGGCTCGCTTCGCGAGCCACGGCCCTCGCTTCGCGAGGGCCGCGGGCTCGCTACGCGAGCCCGCAAGCGTGAGCAACGACTCGTACGCTCACAACTATATATGTGATTAACAGGAGCGGGCTCGCAATACCATAGAGACTGAGGCCGGCCATAGCTGACACCAAGAGATACAGGGGTGAGAGAGGGGACAAAAGAGACATGGGAGGGAGTGGGGGGAAAGAGACATGGGAGAAAGAGTGGGGAGAGACACAGGAGAGAGAAATGGGGGAGAGGGGGGAAAAGAGACACGAGAGGGAGTGGGGGAAAGAGACACGGGAGGTAGTGGGGAAAGAGACACGAGAGGGAGTGGGGGAAAGAGACACGGGAGGAAGTGGGGGAAAGAGACACAAGGGAGGGAGTGGGGGGAAAGAGACACAGGGGAGAGAGTGGGGGAAAGAGACACAGGGAAGAGAGAGGGGGAAAGAGACACAGGGGGGGTAGATGGGGGAAAGGACACAGGGGAGGGAGAAGGGGGGAAAGACACAGGGGAGAGAGAGGGGGAAAGAGACAGCCATGGGAGGGAGAGGGGGGAAAGAGACACCTGTGGGAGCGAGAGGGGGGAAAGAGACACCCGTGGGAGGGAGAGGAGGGAAAGAGACACAGGGGTGAGAAATGGGGGAGAGGGGGGAAGAGACACAGGTGAGAAATGGGAGAGACATGCCGTCATTTAAGACGGGCAATTTCCTAGTATCAATATAAAAAGATGAAAGGTTAAAATAACTTTCATGTTTATACTGGATAATATGAATGTGTCATTCATATCAATGTAAATAGTGGAACAATGAAGGTCTTCGCAGTCTTTATACTGGAAGTTTGTAAGAAGTTCACAACAGATATAAACTAAAGGGAGAAGAGAAGGTCTCTAAACTCTGTATAGTAGAGACGCGTATAAAAAGGTGAGAGGCAATGGAATAAAAGTGTAAAGAGGTGAGTGACAATGGTATATAATATCAGTATAAAAAGGTGAGAGGCCATGTTAACTGAATTCAGGGAAGCAGAGATGGGTTAAATGTACGTCGTTAATATCACTCTAATAGGGGAGAGTGTAAGTAGTATGTTATTAATATAAAATTTGAGTAGAGAAAATAATTCTGTATTTAAGAGTGAAGTGAGCACTACATGTTACTGATTTCAGTATAAACGGATGAAAAGGAAATGTCATTAATACCAATAAAAATTTAGGTGAATGCCATTGCACTTTGTACATTTAAGCTGGGAGAGAGGTACATGTCACTAATGTCAGTACAGGGCATGAAGATCACTGCAGACTTTATAGTACAGCTTCTTAAGAGGGATGGCACTAATATCAGTATAAACTGGTAAGAAATCAATGTCACTGCATTCTGTGTATTAGAGCCTAAGTAAGAAGTCTATACCCGGATCACTACCTTGATGTGTTGAAGGGGCTTGTGTACTTCAAAGAAGCTGTGAGCTAAACCAAGAGGGGCAGGTCATAGCAAAGAGGTCTGACAAATTGTGATCTGCCGGAAAAGGAATTGTTAACCCACTCCAGTATCTTTGCCAAGAAAACCCTATGGAGCACAACCAGAGACACAGTTGTGTCTGGATATTGTCACCAACAGCCAGACATGACTGAAGGACTGAACAACAACAAAGAGTTACGTCATTAATCTCAGTTTATAAATGTGAGACAACAAAGGTCAACTGCAGTCAGATTTTAATAACTAGCGACTTGCCGTCAAAAAATTACGGTCAATAAAATTATAAGGCTGGGAATGCTGTTTGGCACAGAATGTAAGGTTTTTGGTCGTCTGAGCACCTTCGGCGCCCATTGCAAGCCCCGCCCTGAGCGCCCTTGGCGCTTATTGCGAACCACTCCCCTGGTGTACTTTTGCTCCTGTGAGCACCCTCTGCGCTCATTGTGAGCCCCGAAATCAGCGCCTTCGTTGCTCATTGCGAGCCTCTCCGCTCATGGAATGTTGGTGGTGTGAGCACCTTTGGCGCTCATTGCAAGGGCCACGCTGATAATCTTTGGCGCTCATTACGATCCTCTCCCCTTGTGTACTTTTGCTCCTCTGAGCACTCTAGGCACTCATTGCTATCCTCTCCTCTACTTTTGGTTCTCTGAGCACCCTGTGCGCTGATTGTACGCCCGTCGATGAGTGCCTTTGGCGCTCATCGCGAGGCTGGCAATGAGTGCCTTCAGGGCTCATTGCGAGGCTCTCCGCTCGTGTAGTTTTGGTGGTCTGAACACCTTTGTCAGTCATTCCAAGGGGCGTGCTGATTGGATTTGGCACTCATTGCAAGCCTCTCCCCTCTTGTACTTTTGCTCCTCTGAGCACTCTCTGCGCTCATTGTGAGCTCCACACTGAACGCCTTTGTGGCTCATTGCGATCCTTTCCCCTGGTCCTTTTTTTATATATATATATATTTTTTTTTATGCTAATTAATTAATGAAATAATACATTAATATACTTTACCTAATTGTAATTAATATATCCAGCAATCAATATCCTGAAGAGCTAACAATCTGTTTTGTTGTTCCTGCACCATACAATGTACATTTGCACCGCTGCTGACCTGATGTGTAAATGCCAGCAATGTGTGAAGTGTGCAGTGTAAATAGGCTGGGTCCGCGAGTGTTTAGCTGTGTAATTGGGCATTTTGTAATGGTAATGTTATTAGTTGTAAGTTAGTGTTGTAAAATGCCGGCTATTGTCTATGCATTACGCGGGTGTGGAGCATTTTCCGTTGTCCCTAATAGTGTATTTTATACCTCGTACGTGCCTGTGTAAAAGTCTTATGTGCTTGGTGGTATTGTGCGTGTTTAGGGCTCATCCAGCCTCGTTTTAGTTTTTTTTGCCTGGCTTTTTTTCTCGCTAAGGCGATTTTCATGTGTGGAAACTTGGCAAATTGTGGTTAAATTGTCGTGCAACCTGACTCCCAGACGTCGTGCCTGTCCCCTCCGTGAAGCGAGTGGTGTTTTATTGTATTTTGGTTAATTTTGTTGGTGTTATTGTTGTTTTTGTATGTGTGCAGTTCGGCCGTCAACTTCGTATTTTTTTTACCTCGTATTTTTTTTTCTGTAAGTGGCGCTTTCCTTTTTGCAAGTGTTACGGGCCGTAATTTTTCCACACGTTTTTTTTCAAACTGCTACGGGTCTCGCATTGTGGATGGTGTAATTGAGATTTTTGTTGATGTGTATTTCTGCGGGTTGTAGGGATGAGCGCCTATGGTGCTCATCTCCACCAGCGCAAGGAGCACCTTTGGCTCATTGCCTGCAAGCCTCGCATTGCGAGGCGAGCTGTTAAGGCACTAAAACTCGCAGCACAAAGACAATGAGTGCCAAAGACGACCCCGGACCGAGCAAAACACTGCCAAACGTGTAGTACTTTCACACAGGAACATACAACCTAACAAATACACTATTACAAATGACGGAAAATGCTTTCGAGCTTCGTAACACATTAATAACATTACGAATCTACAATGGCGCTTTACACAACAAAACCAACGGTTTTCCCTCACGCACGCAGCATATTTCTAATGCACAGTTGGGACATTCATTACACTTTAGCATCAGGGCAACAACACTCAAACTGTACATTGTATGCTGCCGGGAAATACAAACAGATTGTTAGCTCTTCAGGTTATTGATTGCTGGGTATATTAATTACAAATAGGTAAATTATATTAATTTATTCAAGAACGAATTAATCATTATTAGTTAACTAAAGTGACGAAGGTGCTAAGAGGAGCAAAAGTAGTCGAGAGGAGAGGTTCGCAATGAGCGCCGAAGGTCCTCAGAGTAAAAAAAGGTTTACATTGTGTGGTAAACAGCATTCCCATGGCTTCAAATTGTATTGCCCCGTCTTTTTTGACAGGCAAGTCGCTAGTATTAATATAAAACGGGGTGAATGCCACTGCAGTCTCTGTATTAGAAATTATATTAATATCAGAAGATAGAATGAAGTCCCTGCATTCTATATATAAGAGCAGATAAAAAGGTGAATGTCCCTAATATCAACAGGTGAAATATGAAGGTCACTGCACTCTGTATATTGGACATATAAATAAGGTGTCACAGATATCAATAAAAAGATGAGGCAGGATTATCAGAGCTCAGTGAGTTATCTGCCTAAGACCTAGATCTTATATTTTACTAATATCTATATATAAAGTGACATGAGGTGGGTGTGAAGCCCCCACACTTTATGTAAGAGAGTACATGTCACTAATATCAACAAACACACGTTAGAGATAAGGTCACTGCATTCTGTATATGAGACCCGTGTAATAGATACATATCTACAATATGAATGTACAGAATTGAGCGTGCTGTGAGGAGCCTTCCTCTTCCTGCTTATATATAGCCGTATATATTAAACCCAGTGTTGATTTTAGGCGGCTTTGTCCTATTCTATCACTTGACATCCCCGGTCTCACCTTATAACAGTCGCTGGGGGACCGGTCCAACGCTGCACCCGCTCTCCCGGAAACAGAAAACTGGTAGAAAACGTTCCGGGTGCAGGACATGTTTCTAGATACACTAGCTCAGTTAGATGGACATCAGTAGGATATGTTAGGAATCTGATATTTCATTTCTTATTTTCACTTTATAATAATCATACTGAAGGGCAATGTGTGTCCTTAATTGCAATTATATTTAGTTTTGTTCCAAAGCATTATAATTATGTGTTATTATAGGTGGAATATGAACATACATCTGTAAGGCACCAGGAATTTATTATGTATGGAATAAAATGATACTGAAATTTAAATGCTCCATATACAGGTGATCAGTAACTATTACACATTTAAATTTGATTCTCCAACTACCCCGTAAATGTAAGACATTATTTTAATGTTTTTCCCTTAAAATATGAAAAGTCTGTGCATGGAGTATCCAAAATCCAATCATCTTCATTTTTAAAAAGCATAAGGTGTTTAGCAGCTATGTGTGCCTGTCTAGGCCAATAAGGCACAGGCCTAGGGTAGAACATTATCAGGGTGAGGGAAGCAACCTCAGGGTCCTGATACTGTGCTTTGGAATAGTGTGAGCTTATCTAAAAATAAGCTATATAATAGGATTTATGTGTCCATAAATATCTGATCCTTCCTGATATATGGTGTATATACATACACACACATAGAATTATAATTTTATATATTTGTAATCTTACAATTGGGGGCATAGCATGAGGTAAATTTTCATTTATAGTAGAATCATACATCCCATCTGCTCCTTTTTATGTAAAAAAATACATTTGTCCTTATCAAACGTCACCATTTTGACGACTTTTTCACATTTTCTTCTCCAGAACCGAAGGGGGAGGGGGGAGAAGAGAGGCTCAGAAAATATTTATTCTTCACCATATATTCATACATTTTGTAGTGTTCACATATTAATTATACATATCTCTAAAATGCAATCATTTAGCACAATCTGCTTTCACAATAATTTATATAGATGTCACTAATCAATAGTGCACTTGTTTTGTTAGGAATATTAAGGTCTCTCTTTGATCATTTTAAATGGTTAAAGATATGTATTGTCAGACGGTAGTTATACTGTAGGTATTGAGGGATGACCGTGTAGAAATGTGTCGCAGATAATAAGCATTTTGCGCTGACCACAAAATGAAGTGTGGTTCCCAAATTCCAGCTGCTTCCCGCAGTGACGCCAGGGCTTCCCCAGCCCCCTGTGTGTGTGACAATGTGGAAACTTAATTGTGAGGAAACTGCTTGAGTGCCAAAGCATGTGTCAGCAGCAGATGAGCGAGCACTTGGCACAAGACTCTGATTTCAAGATGAGGATCTGCTTGGCACACAGAACACGTTGGGCACATCTGCCTCCTCCGATAGCAGCTGCGCCATGTGTTGGCACACACAGATATGTGCTGTGTTATTATCCCAGCACGAGTCACTGTGACACCTACCTGTAGCTTTAGAATTTCCTTTCCCTAATGTAAACATTGCAGTCAGATGTATTCAAGGAATTGTTATGTCTATATTTTGTGTGCAAGGTGTGCTTTTAAACCGCCTGGTAATGTAGCAATATGGCATTGTGAAAGAGGGAGCCTGGCAATGCAGCTGCCTGCATTATTTGTAATTGCCAGTGTGCAATGTATGAATCTGGCAATGTTCCTGATTTGTGCGGTGTGTGACAGAAATACACTGTGTGCCTAATGTTCGAAAGGATGACGTGTTGGTTATCTCTCGAAGCTTCTCAATTCCTATGTTATTCTGTGGGGCAGATATACTAAATCAGAGGTTCTCAATCTGTGGTGCACCAACCATTATCTTTATTCAGATGGTTAGCTGAACTACTGGCATTACAAAACATTATGAAACGCAATTAATACATTTTAGTAAAAGGCATAAAGGAGTAGTACAGAAGTACCCGCTATTACCTTTTATTGTTTATAAGTGTGCATGCTATACTCCAATATATCACAACACATTACAACTGTTATTCAGTGCATAGAAAAATGATTAAGTTCTTTGCAGACAGAGTGCACAAAACTCTAAGCATGTGGTCATTGAGGCAAATATTTTGAAACCACTTTCCTAAGCCAATAGATTTCCAAGAGTCCACTAAGCATCACCTTTTAGTATTTATGACCCCATGTATGTGAATTGAACAGGAATACATTGTTTTTGACTGGCTGTAAAATAAATGCAATGTGTGTGAAAGAGAGCAATTGTAATTGCAACGCACTGTCCCATAAATGTATTAAACTCTGAAAAGTAGATTACTGATAACTGTGTTGTCTATTACCTATAGGAAAGATTGCCATATTCGTCTTACGGAAACACCTTCTTCAATGTTTAGTGAATATATCTTACACATTGTGTGTGTCTGAGAGAGACAGAGCAAATGTGGGTTTAGTAGAAACACACTGGAATAGACATGGAATGGCTACCATAAGATGTGATAGATCGCAGTCACACCAAACCACTTAACTTTTTCACTAACATTAACATTCAATTAAATCTTTTGAAGTACTTCAAAAATCTCCATCCACATTTTTACTTCTTATCAGTAATGATTGCAGTTAAACACGTGCCACATTTGTAGTAAAGTGGAATTTAGAAATGCACCAGCACAACTTTCTATATAAATAAAATTTTTGTGCTTAACAAATCCATAAAAAATTGTTTGATTATGTGCATTATTGATTTATGTTTGTTTTTTACCGCATGATTCTTATTTTAATAGACGTCAGTGTGTTCAAAATATTTAGCCTCCCATCTTCTATTAAAATAGTGTATAACAGAGTATAACAAATAATACAACAAAAAACATGTTCATAACTTTATTTTGCAGATATTGCTGCTAATAACTGATTATAAAATTAGTTCTAATTATGGGAGCAGACTATTTCTTAAGTATTCAGATGATGAAAGGGGATATAGGGATTCTCATACTCTTAAAACACCACTAAAAGGCCTGATTGCAGTGGGTTGCAAAAGCTCAACTATGTGGTTTATAGAGAACACAGATTAGTAAATATTGCGATGGTCTGCAAAAAATATTTGGGATACATGGTAGCAGATCATGACACATTCTATGAATTGGTGAATCTGCCCCAGTGTGTGTTATTTCAGTTTATGTGTGTTATAGTAATAGGATTAGCATGGGGTAATTGGTGAGACAAAGGGGACCCGAGGGGGTCAGGAGGTTCCAGACTGGAGGTACCAGGAAGGGCAGGGGTGGGGGTCAGGAGGTGCAGGCTGGGAGGTCCAGCAAGGCCTGGATGAGTGGCAAATAAAAAAAAATATATATATATATACATATAGATATTCACATGAGTTGGCACTGGAGGGGGGCCCAAATGATCAGCCACCCCTATATGTACTGAATATACCCAGAATCACACATATTACCATCCCTTAGTCTAGAAGCCACACACCACTAAATGGCGGTGACCTGACAAAAAAGCACACGTCAAATGTGCGCCGTCAAAAATGTGCCGACATAGCCGCAACCCCACAAATGCACACCTGACAAATGCTCTTTTTCCGCATCTCCCCTATGGTCTTCTGCACTTCGTTGCGTTACGGATCTGGAGCATGGTTGTGTTCAGTTATCACATTCCGTGCGTCTTCTGTCGTCACTTTAATTCGGCCTCTACAATCACGTTTAAAGCATCTCCACGATGTACTGCCACTGGAATTTCTTTCTTTTCTATATCGATATCCATCAGCGATGATATGCTCTTTACCCTTCTGTGACTAAGTCTTCTCCATGGTTAAAAAAGCTTATTTTATTTTGAAGATTTTACGCAGTACTCAGAGAGTATACTGCACGCTTTCACCGGCGCACATTTGACGGTGTTTTTTCAACAGCGAGCAATTGACTTTGCGAGATTGTCCTCGCGCTTTTGTTGTCGCGCATTTCTCGTGCTCGCTATGGACGGGGTGCCCTGAATGGTACATGATGAGTCATGACGCCTGCTCCTTGCTTGACTTGTGTTACCACTTCTCATGTTGGGCCAGTATTGGTACATATATAGAGAAGGGAGGAAACGGAGGAAATTAACTAAGCTATCACAGGCATGGCCGGATCACCCATTAGGCCAACTAGGCAGCCGCCTAAGGGCGCATCTCTGTGAGGGGCGCCACTTAAAAAAAAAGTGGTTCCTGGCTTAAAACCCCCCTGAAATGCTGCAGTTCATAGACTGGCTGCTAGGGGGGAACCGCTTAGAAGAAGAGAGTTACAACAGGAAAAGGAACACGCACAGAAAAGGCAAAAATGAGTCTATGAATAATAACTCGCAGGGGCTCCTCCACTTGACTACCTAGGGGGTCCAAAGAGGTAGATCACTGTTCACAGGGTCTGTGAAAGGAAGCAATGGCAATTTATACAATATGCTTTTTGGTCAGTATTTACATTTCAAAAACAACATGTGTTACACAGTTAAAACAGAATTTAATATAATCATTAATTATTTTACACTTTCTAAAGCCTTTAGCCTTTTATCAAGATGACTCCTCAGTGGTCCTTTAACCCTATAATTCCCAGAGGTGTGTTGTCAGTTTCTGCTGGACAGACCAACACTTCACTGATTTCTCTGTGGAAGGTTTAACAATCAATATGAATGACCACATCACTCCAGCAGTCATCCCTGTTACTTTTGGTTGAGAAATATAGTGGGATTGATTCACTAAGCTTTTGAAGGACTGCAATGAGAAATCCTCCATAAAAGATGAACATTGCAGCCTTCTCCAATGCTTAGTAAATCTCCTGTTATATTATCTATATCATTGGCACATTTAGTTTGGACAGATGGTCAAGACTGTGACTCTATAGCTCACACTCCTGGGACTAGGAGGGTTCAGGCTGATTTAACTCCTTTATTGCTGAACTTCAATAGATTGTGAACAGAGGCTAAGGGAAGACATGATTCAGAGGCCTTGAGTTTGTAAATTGCAAAACATTGTAATAGTTCAGCTTGCATACATTTCAACTAATAGAGATCAGTATACACAACTTTTTAAGAAGGAGAAGGGGGATGTTTTTTTACAAAAGATTTTTTGTTTTCATTATGACAATAAGCTGAAAAGTTGTTTACACTGATTATTAGTAATCATGAAAGTTGGATCATTTTGTGTCCATTTAATTCAGGCCATTTTGGGCAAGACATTCTCCAAACAAAACAAATTTGCTAAACTTTTATTGGAATCAATGCTTCATTTGCATGTATTGGAGGATGAGGCATACCTAATTAATGTTTACAGTTCTGTATCAACTGTGTGTGACAGGATCTGCCCAGGAGGCTATACTATTTTCTTGCCTGCACTGCAATGGGTTGAGGCAGATACAGACTCCTATCATGTTAGTCTCTTGGGCAGATCCTCTCCCACCTCTTGGACACATCTGGTAGCGGGTGGAGAGAAACTTATCAGCTGAAGTCTGAAACACTTATGTACATTTAAATAGCATTGCAATTGATTATTTAATAAGCAAATTAAATTAAAGCACATAAACAATACAAGGGTCCTGTAAGTGTTTCTATGAATTGACTTCTGTCTACTGTATCTGTATGTCCCGGAACTAAGTATCGTTTAAAGCTCAATTTCAAACATTTAATTTCTGATCTTTGGGCATCCTAGTAAATGCATATATTCTGTTATTATCTGTGATCACACAGGCCCCCACCCCTAAGATCCAGGCACTGCTGTCCGAGGCTGCAGATAATTGCTTGCTCTCCGCTGATCGCTGACAAGGTGTCTTGCATTATGGAGTGGGCATTAGCCCTAATTGGCAACCCCCCTCCAGTAGAAATTTGATTGACATCCCGGGGGCATTATATTCTTTCTTCCAATATGCATGTCCAAACCTGTCATGTTAACCAGTTTAATGCTACAAGGTGCAAAAGCTAATATCTGTCTTCTAATGAGGTTACATAGGGGGATTCACTTACCTCAATGGGATGGACTCTGATACAATATAAACATCCATATGAGCCCTTCGCTGTATTTACTAAGCTGTTTACAGGTAATCTAGCAGCACACTAAAAGCTTGAGTGACCCATCCCACGCTGTACTGACTCATCACAATAGTGACACTGAATATTTGTAGAGATAGAGAAAGCAATTATTTTTTTGCGCACTCTTGACCTGGGTAATAGTATAATATAAAATGTAACTTTTATTAATATTTGACTAAAATAAGAATCATATAAAAAAAAAGAATTCTATTGCACCTCATAAAATAAATCTTCTGACCAAATTTCTAAAATCAAGAAAGAAGTGAGACAGATTTTCCTAGAATTAACCATGTCAGTAAATAGCAGGCCTATTTTAATACATCTATCCTTTCAGGAAAGCACCAATTTTATTAGTAGAAAGCCTGTTATTATTATCTTATATTTATAATGCGCTAACATATACATCTGTGTTCCCCAGAAAATCAGTGGGCCATGATAGGTGTGTTTATTCTTCTAATGCAATGTGCTATTTTAGGTTATCCTGAAGTATAATACATCCAGTGGCGTAGCTAGAGCTTTTGCCGTCCGGGGCTACCTCTGAGTTTGACGCCTCCCCCCTTCAAACTCAGAGGCATCACCAATTGGCAAAAGCACTCACAGACACACTCACACAGACACACACACACACATACACACTTTCTCACACACACTCACTCACACAGACACACACATTCACAGACACACACACTCACAGACACACACGCAGACTTACACACACTTTCTCACACACACTCACTCACAGGCAAACACACTAACACAGATACACACACTCACTCATAGACACTCACACACAGACACACTCACACAGACACACACAGACACACGCTCACAGACTTAAACACACGCTCACACACAGAGCCACACACACACTCACACAGACGCATGCACTCGCACAGACACACACGTGCGGGAGCAGCAGCAACTGACCTTCGTTCTCGCCGCAGCTAGTTCCGCCCCCAACGAGGTTACGCCTGGGCCAATCCGCCCCCCTAGCCCCCCTTCCTACGCCAGTGAATACATCTCTATGAAGGGCTTTATCGCCCTCTCCTAAAACATCCTGTGTAGCTCCAAGATAATGTACCTGACTCCTAAGTATTGGATATATTTATCTTATTTAAGCTGCCTGATTCCAGTTTTAATAGAAGCCAGGAGGTTGAAACATTTATAAATTACTATTTTCTATTTAAATAAGAATCATGCAGCATATAACAAATACAGTTTTTTGCAGATCTCGCAGTGAACAACTAAAATTATATTTATAAATGTATATAAATTCACTAACAAAATGTTGTCTTTATCTCCTAAATATATTTCGAAAATATCTTTACAAGATAAAACTAAAATTCTAATACATTCTCTCAACATATTTCGCCTTGACTGCTGCAACTCGCTCCTTGCTAGCCTCTACATCACCCGTCTGTCTCCCCTCCAATCCATTTTGAACACTAGACTAGACTCATCTACCAAACTCAACGTTCAGTATCTGCAGCTCCTCTCTGTCAGTCACTCCACAGGCCTCCCATATCCTCCAGAATAAAATGTAAAATAACGTATAAAGCCCTCAATGATGGATCACCTCCTTATATCTCTACTCTTGTCTCAAAATACTCTCTCTGCTCTGCTAATGACCTTCTTCTTTCCTTCTCTCTTATCACCTCCTCTCACTCCCACCTTTAGGACTTTTCATGTGCTACCCCTATTCTTTGAAACTCCTTGCCCCGCTCCGCTAGACTTTCCTCCTAACTCAAGACCTTCAAAACCTCACAAAAAAAGTCTATTTAATGAAGTTTATCACCTTCATCCCTAATATGCACAATGCATCTATCACCCTCCTGTATCACACCCAATCCCCGTAGATTGTAAGTTTGCAAGTTTTTAATATTTTAAGGTGCTTGCAAAAGCATTTTGTATGTTAAATTCTAACCTCAAAAACAAGGCCTTTGCCGAAACTACGAGCCTTGCGAAGCGAGGTGAACAGTTGAGGCACGCAGGCCTTACAAGCCATAGGACTTAGGACTGAAACCCGTACATGCACTGTACGGCTCTCAAAAATCTGATTTTAACTCCTGAACAACGGAACTGCAAAGTCCGGAAAAACACACAAATATGCCTCAAATTAACTTACACACTCACACACAGCATAGTGGGAGAGGTAGGGAGCCTGTGAGTGTGGTTGCAAGTTAATTTGAGGCAGATTTGGCATTTTTTAACCAACGAAAATCGCTTAAGCGAGAAAAAAAATGGCTGCTGAAAAAACGCAAACACAACAAAAATTAGGCCGAAGGATGTAAAACTAGCCCAAAGGATGTAAAAAGTGCTCAGAGGGCCCATAGCCTCGCATTGTGTGGCAAACAACATTGCCAGGCTTACTATTTTACTCCCATCATTTCTGACAGGCAATTTCTTAATAATCATAATAATGTCATGCCTGTGCATTATTAAATTCTTCTTTTCAACAATCATGACACATGCAATAAGTAAAAACAATGGGTGTAGATTTAGTGAGCCGTTTGCAGACCTTAAATGAATATATTAATGTTAGTAAATGACGTGAGAGGTCTGATGCGATGAGTAGCTACAGCCTGTGATTTATAAGAGAAATGCTTACTGAGTCTGTTCAATGGTGTCACAAATACTAAAGGATGAAGTGGCCTTGAATCTTAGTTCATATGCCCTGTAGAATAACACTGAAATTAAGAAATTATCCAACACTATACCATTTTGAACATCTGGCCCATAATGTTCATTAACAGTGAATTTTGTAATCTAGTTCCTCATTGTGGCATGAGACTGGGAGGAAATATAATTTGTCTTCCTCTTTTCAAAGAGGAAATTTGAGTTTTTTTAAGCATGAGTGGTAGATATATTGGGTGATACGTTTCTGTATAGTGATGGAAAAAGCCTAGATATAAATGATTATTTTGGTGCATAGGCTTCATAAAATAAGATTTGGGTAAGTCTCTCACTGGAGAATAATGGCTGTATACTCCATATAATAATCCATGTACACTCCAGTAGAAGGGGTGTCAAAAAGGTGCAAGAGGGAAGTATATTCTGGGTAGAGGTCTGTTTACAAACATACTCCTGACTGTTATATGATTAACAACACATGCCGACACAGGCACTGCAAGCTCTGTGAATACAACATTTTCAGCCATCAGTTAACCCACAAATAACTTAGTCCCCCAATCAACTGAGATCCGGTGGCCCGTAAGTGGGTTCGCAAGCTAATTTGCTATTCAATTGGCGTCTTTTTGCGAGCTCTGATCGGCTTCCGAGTTACGGCCTTGAAAAAAATGGCGATGGTTAAACTCGTAACTTACAGCCTCCAGAAGCTTTTGATCTCTCACTTTAGCAAGGCTAAAATCACAAATCGCTATTCAATTGCTTAGTTTCCCAAAGCCCGCAAATATTTTCACACTCCTAAATGGCAAATAAAGGAGGAAATTCAATGAGTGCTAGAGTGGATCCGCAAAGGGGTTAATCACGTATTTATAGCACAGTAAATGCAAATAACAAATCAATACTGCACTGTAAATTGCGGGGAAAGCGATGACAGACATTAGAATTAATAGCACAACAGTCTCAAGCTCGCAAATTGGCAGGAAATAAAACATTTTTATGTTCATTTTGGGGATAAATCGATCTCGGGTATCAATGAGTTAATAGATATCATGTCACCCATATAGACTTGAACAATATTGGCATTCATTTTCATAATTCTTTATTTTGCGGGTTTGCGAGTCTGATCGCATATTGGACCCCCAAACCTAATTGATTGACATGTAACCTCCATGTTTTACTGCCGTAATAATGACAGTCTCATTTTCTATTGGCTGATTCGAAATGGGCGGTTACGGGCTTGCTGAATTGATCATGTTCCCGCCCTGAAGTGCTCCGAACCAACGCATGGTTTATGGTTTTGGCTTGGGGCCCATAACTTGCGCAGGTGAGCAATTGAATAGCATTGCAATTGGAGACAAACGGGAGCCCGCAACTCACTTGCAGACATTGGGCCATCTGCGGGTTTCCAGAAGTCATTTCCCAGCACAGATGAATTTGGGAAGGGTTAACAATCTTTCTGTTTCTGCTGTCTGCACCAAGTCTCATGTAAACAGAAGGAAGGGAGAGAGAGGGCACACAAACTCCTAGTGCAGATCAATAGAGAAAGTGCTGTGGTTTTTACTTTCAACTGTTTGTGACTCTCACCTAGAGAGACCTCAAGTGTTATGAGGTATAGAGATCGCATTCAATATAATCTCCACGTGAAATGTCAATCTTCTCTGGCAGATAGATCACAGTCTCCTTATTGCTAGTGCACATTAATTATAGTGTATACACAATACATAAAAATAGAGTAATGTGGCAAAGCAGATCTATAAATTATTAGTGGGATGGGTATGATGAATAGCCTAGAGGATCTGACAATGCCAATGCTGTGTATATGGTGTTTTACACAGTAACTCCACTTGAGGCTTATTATGGTAAAAAAAAAATGTTTTGAAAATAATTTATTACATACTGATATCAATTAATAATGATATCAGTAAAACAAAGGATAAATATAAATAATACAATGATATAAAATGATGATATAAAACGTGTTTCGCTGATCCTGATGCAGCTTCTTCAGTTAGAAATATCCTTGGTTGCTCAAAATGACTGCTCAGTCTATTGTCTGTTGGACTAAAACAGACACTTCATTTATGACATTTTTTCAGTGAAAAAAGGCACCTGTTCAAACATTCCACAGTATTTCAACATGTTTTTAGGAGTACTTTACAGTGGTGTGCTCCAAGTTGTCCTGAATTCACTGGCCCTTTAAGAAATGTTTAATTTGTAGAGACTTAAATTATTTGAAACTTGGCATATTGATCTGCAATTCAATACTCTAGCAAACCCTACCTTCTTTAAAAAAAAAAAGTGCATTCCTGACTAAATCTTGTTGGATCCACCATGTAAATGTCAGCTTTTCCCTTCCTGGCTTAAAGTTCTTATCTTGGATCACTGGTGACATTAAACATAATGTTCCACCTTATTTTAAATTTATTTCATAATAAAATGGAATGTTAAATATAAGGTTTTCCCTAATGAGTTTAGATTCATTGGGTGTCCACATAAAAGGTTCTATATTTCAGACTGATACAGAATCCATCTCTATCTGAACCCACTTTGGTATATAATCTGATCCACGGCAAACTGAGATCTTCACTAATTGTGCTGCTACAAAGTGATTCCAGAGATAGGGCACTGAGAGACCTCCAGGTAGGAACATCATTTGTTTGCTTACTCTAGGTTTCTTATGTTTCCAGATAAATCTATTAATTCACTTTTGCAAGATTCATTATCAGACTTTTGTATTGATACAGGCAGGCATTGAAAATAATATAAGGAATATGGGGCAAAGCAGATATTTTTAAAGTGTAAATATGTTCTAGCCACAATACAATGGTATTTGCAGGGTTGGGTCATCTGCACTAGCCTACAGAGGGGCCTCTGAGAGGGGAGACTCATTTTTACTTCCTAGAACTAAACCACAGCACTGTCTACAGGCACAGGAAGTGAGTAGGGGACCAAAGACTGCATCAGCAAGATGCCAGATTTGGCTCCTATCTAGCCCTTCTGGCTCCTCTCCCAGCCATCCCATTTACTCCAACAGCACTGCTTCTGCCCATGAGGAGCTGGAGCTTCAGGAGCAAGAGAAAGGTGACTTTATATTCTGCCTAGATGCCCACTAGTAAACTAAATTAATGTAAATGATGTGTGTGTATGTATGTGATGTGTGTGTATATATGGATGTGTGCTTGATGTGTATGTATGTGGTGTGGTGTGTATGTGGTGTGTGTATATTTATGTGTGTGTGATGTGTATGTGTGTGATGTGTATGTATGTATGTGATGTATGTGTGTGTGATGTTTGTGTGATGTGTATGTGTGTGTTTGTATGTGATGTGTGTGATGTGAATGAGTGTGTATGTATGTGTGTTTATGTATGTGGTGTGTGAATATTTATGTGTTGTGTCTATGTGTGTGTGATGTGTATTTTTGTGATATGTGATGTATATGTGTGTGATGCTTGTGTGATGAGTATGTGTGTGTGATGTGTGCGTGTGATGTGTGCATGTGTGTGATGTGTATGCGTGCGTATGCATGTGTGTGTATATGTAGTGTGTGTATGTTTATGTGGTGTGTGTATGTGTGTATATTTATGTGGTGTGTGATGTGTATCTGTGTATGTATGTAATGTGTGTGTATGTAATGTATGTTTGTGATGGATGTGTGATGTTTGTGGGAAATTTTTGAGAAATGTTTCCCAATGACTTTTATTTGTGCCATTAATTGCTAAATAATACTTGGACCTATCCTATTATATGTACGCACTGGAAGCGAGCCGCTGACGTCCCCATCTAGTGTCTAAGTGCCCGGTAAGTGGTTATGGGTTTTCGGGTTAAGAGGGTCAGGGGGTTACGGTTAGGGGGTTAGGGTTAGGGCTGGTAAGTGATGTAGGGGGGTAGGGTTAGGAAGTGAAGTTGAGCGGGTTAGGGTTAGGTTAAGAGGGTTAGGGGCTTAGGGTTAGAAAGTGAGGTTTAGGGGGTTAGGCTTAGGGTAAGAGGGTTAGGGGCTTAGGGTTAGAAAATTAAGTTTAGGGGGTTAGGGTAAGAGGGTAAGGGGCTTAGGGTTAGAGGGTTAGGGTTAGAGGATTAGTGAGTTGTGGTGTACTAGTACATTGGGATGCGAGCGTGTCCAACACAAGGAGGCTTCCCGTGCTCCCAGCACCAGGAGGCTTCCCGAGCATACATATAACAGGATAGATCCTAATACTTTTAACGCCTGAATATAGGGGCCATATAACCAAATGTATGCAATGTGTTAAACAATTAATATCAACCAATTGTATCAAATGATTTTTCAAAATAAAGTGCCAATAAGCATGGTTGCCCATTTGTTTATTCTGCCACTATTAATAAATTCAGTATTCTTCTGATGTTATCCAGTGCTTGTCTATTTAGAATAAACCCACTTGATCATTATGAATTAGCGAGGGGTGTCCCTAATGTTTTTATGAAAATCTTGAGATCTATATTCAGCAAAGAAATTTGGCAAAAGTTCTTATCTTGTCAGGATTTTTAACTTGTTTCTAGTGGATATCGGACACCAGTGGAAGGTTTGTCACAGTGGGGTTGCAAATGAGAACAGGCTGGTGAGATATATGAGTCTAGTAGAGCAATTTAAGATGGATTGTAGTTGGGAGAGTCTTGTTAAGTTTTTGATCTAATATACAATATACATCTGAATTAACAATATACTTAATACAGGGAAGTGAGGTGAGTCTGATTAATATTTCATATTTATTTTTAATATTAGGAATTCCCCAAACTCATTGGGTTGTGAGAAACAGAACAGAAGCAAAACCTCAAATTATTTCTTACTTGATAACTGGTGGAGGATAGCTTGAAATCCCATCTATTAACAAACATTTTTACATTGTTACTCCACTATAAGTAATGATATATACATTAGTATAGTATTAAACACACACAGCAGAGGTGGTTTCAAATATGGTGTAGTGTAAAACTATAACATATATAGTTGTCGTACTGCAAGTTGTCATCATGCTTTGCGAGCCTCACAAAGCAAGGCAAGCCGTCGACCGCGAGGTGAGCAGTTGAGGCACGCGGGACTTAGGCTATCATTGTACTGCGAGCCTCACGAAGCGAGGCGAGCAGTTTAGGCACACGGGACTTAGGCTGCAAAATTACGGCCCGTATGACTTTGGACCCAAAGCACGTAGATGAACTGCGGGGCTTGCAAAAATACGACTTTAACGGCCGAACCACCAAACTGGAAAGACCTGCAAAAAGACACAAATATGCCTCAAATTAACTTCCAGACGCAGACGAAGTGCGAATAAAAATGGCTGTCGAAAAAAACGTAGACAAGACGAAAACGAGGCCGAAAACGCAAAACAGTAACACTTAATACAACGCAGTAACATTTAACTCAAGCCAGTAACGCTTACACCAAGGCAGTAACACTTCACCCAAGGCAGTAGGCCCCCGAAGGCGCTCATTGCGAGCCATGCGAAAGGCGCTCATGGTGGGTGTTGCAATGAGCGCCTGAGGATATCATTGCAAAGCAGGAAAGGTGTGGCTGAGCAAAAATGGCAATGAGCTGCGAAGCCTTTCAGTGCAGGGCTCACCATGAGCTCCAAAGGCACTCATCGCAGGGCCTGTAAAGTAGACAGGAGAAGAGGCTAGCAATGAGCGCCAAAGGCACTCACTGCGAGCCACGCGATGAGCGCCAAAGGGGCTCAGCACAGGGCTCGCAATGAGCGCCGAGGGTGCTCAGAGGGGCCATATCGTCGAATTTGGTGGCAAACAGCATTGCCAGGCTTCAAATTTTATTGCTGTCATTTTATTGCGGGCAAATCGCTAGTAGATACATATTGACTATCAACTGAATGGTATAACACAATGCATTTTCTTACAGTAAACTTTCAGTTTTAACCTGTCAATCAACCCAAGCATAGCTTATTATCCCTTTAATATGGGTGATTATTACCAGTAATTGATAATTACACACTGGTGATCTTGTATTTTTTACAGTCTAAAGTCACATAAAATTAACAATAATTAGCGCATGGACAACCAGAGAGTAAACAGTCTAATCAGTCTAGTTACTCACTGTGGTCCTTAAGCACTTATATAGCTTTAGACTAAAAAAAATATGAGTAAGATCTGCAGAGGGAAATAGCTATTACTGGCAATAATCATCCATAAGAAAGTGATAACAGACTATTCTTGTTGAATGGATAGCTTGACACAGAAAATTGCAAGTGTCTTGTAAGAAAATGTTTGTTTATTATTATCCAACAGGTAAAGTGCTTGTTATTACCTTTAATTTTAAATTATACCTCCTCTGTACACAATAAATTGTACTTTACTTACTCTTTTTTCTCAGAAATGGGTTAAATGGTAGATGTGGTTGTTCTCGTGAAACCCTCTGCCATGCACTGGTTCCTAAAACTGTGAGTAATAGACACATATGTAACTTTTGAAAATCAGAAATATTGAACTAAAAAAATATATAATTTTAAACATTTCTATTAACAATAATGTGTATACTGTAATTTGAGTCTGTTGGCGCAACCGCCATGTTTGTACATACAAAATGAGACATTGGGAATTAATTACTAAGCTTAATTATTATAACCATCCAGGCTATTTCCTCTCTGAGTGAAGTTTCCCTAGGCAGCTGCCTAATTTCCTTACTAATTATATGTTATATCATTTGAATTGTTATATTTTGTTTTTATTGTCATCCCATCTTACAATCATTCCATAAATGTTATTTGTGTAATGTTTGTCCTTGTTATTATTAATTCCTATGACCATCCCACTTCCATTATTCCATCTCATGTTCATCCCATTTTATTATTCCATCTTACGTTCATTCGATTACTATTATTCCATCTCACGTTCATCCCATTTCTGTTATTTCATCCACATTCATTTGATTTATTTTATTCCATCTCACATTCATTCCATTTCTGTTATTCCATTTCTTCTTTGTTGCTTTTTTATTATTCCATCTCACATTCATTCCATTTCTGTTATTCCATTTCTTCTTTGTTGCTTTTTTATTATTTCATCTCACATTCATTCCATTTCTGTTATTCCATCTCTTCATTGTTGCTTTTTTATTATTTCATCTCACATTCATTCCATTTCTGTTATTCCATCTCTTCATTGTTGCTTTTTTATTATTTCATCTCACATTCATTCCATTTTTTTCATTCCATATCATGTTCATTCCATTTTTATTAATTCATCTCACAGTTATTCCATGTCTATTATTCTATCTCACATTCATTCCAATTCTATTATTCTATCTCTTTTTCTTTAAATTTCTATTATTAGATCTCTTGTCCATTCCATGTACATTTCATTTTAGATTATTGCATCCCATGTTCATTCCACTTCTTTTATTCCATTGCAGGATCATCCCATTTCTAATATTCCGTCCCACAGTCATTCTATTTTTATTAATTTGTCCCAAGTTCATACCATTTCTTTTATTACATCTCATGTTTATTTCACTTCTTTTATTCCATTGCAAGTTCATTCTACTTCTCTTATTATGTTTCATGTTAAACAGGCCACAATGGAGTTTGTCTGAGTCACAAATTCAGCTTTCTTTATGGTCGAGCTCTCACATTTGTATGTTATTGCTGGTAATACCATAGTTCTAACTATAAAGACATTTGTTAATAGTGTAATATCTTTAATTTGTTAATAGCTTCTCCCGGCTTGCCATAAGTTTCCTCCCCAGAAAAAAAACTTATTTTAATTTTATAGCTGCAGTCACCATCCGCAGAAATCTTGGAGAGCAGGAAAAGAAAAAGTCACTGCCTCCAATTCTTCCCAATCTATTTGCTGGGAGATTAGATTGAGGCTTGCCATGGTCTTTGTCTTTTTAACATTGAGCAGCAGACCAACTTTTGCACTCTACTTTCTCCCTCACCAGTGAGCTAAGGATTTGGGCTTGCAAAGGGTTGATGATTTCTCACCATAAGATAGGGGGTCTCCATCTCACTGACGAGACCCAAAAAGGTCGAAACGTACGTCGAAATGTCTGGAGTTTGCTGATTTTCATGTTCAGGGTAGAATTGCCTGGTATTTCATTACTGGGCGAGACCGGACTCATATACCACAGGATATTTCTGCATATAAAGGGCACACGTGGCTAAAAGAGACTGCTCTCTGAGTAGGTAACAAGACCTAAAGAACAAATCTACTTAGTTGTTGTTCAGTCTCAGATGAGGTACCTCTACTCTTTTTTCACTTTGTTGTTGCATGGTATACAGCAACATGATCTAGATGCCTCACATTGAGCCCACCAGGAATCTCACTCTATACCAGCACATTCTAGAGGAAAATATGAAAATATCAATCCAACAGCTACAGCTTTACCTAAAGTATACAACATAACAGCACCATGATCCAGAACATGTCAGTTAAAGTACAACTAAATAAATGAAAAAGGAAGAAAACAAAATCAAGATTTTGGAATGGTGAAGTCAAAGTCAAGACATCAACCTTCAAACTTCACAAGCTGAAGCAGTTTTGTGTGCAGGAATAGGCCTGGATTCCTCAAAGGTAATGAGATACTGACAATAATTACTACAAGCTAAAGGGGATGCCCCTACTTTTTCACAAAAGACTAATAGTTTATTTTGTGCTTAAAGGGTTTTTTAGGCAGAAATGTTCTGTCCTTTATAAATGTTTTTGCTAGATTAATTAATTACATCCTCCTCAATGCAATTGAGATATTCATTTTACACATCACTCCTATTAAGAAGTCCTCTTACCTTCTGCAGACTCTCCCTTCCCTCTTGTTATCTGACCAGACACTTAGGCCCTCATTCAATTGTGATTTGGCCAATTGAATTGGGCTCTAAATTAGCACATAGCATATTTTTTTTAAAGAAGTTTTTAGTTAGTAGAAACCTTGCTTTTGGATAGATGCTTACTAACTAAAAACTTCTTAAAAAAATATATGTTATGTGCTTATTTAGACCCCTATTCAATTGGCCAAATTGCAATTGAATGAGGGCCTAAGTATGTTATGGTGAATAGAAAGGAGATTGAAAAACCCTCTAATATATATTACCAGGAAGGAAATAAAATATAATTCTGAATATATTTACATATCTAACAGGGGCCAAAATATCTATTTTCCTGCAGAACTTCTCAGTAAACAGTCTTTGCACTGTAGCTAAGGATTCTGGGTATTGATATGCAATTGAGGCTCTAAACGTACCACCTTTTTGCCTCAAGCCCATTTAGGATTATGGGCTCTGCCCTCAGGCATGCTTAAGAATATAGCCATGGATTAGGGTACAGTGGGTACAGATTCCCATGTAAAGTGGGCCTGAGACAAAAAGGGGTAAGTTCTTAGCCTTATTTGCATGTCACTACCCAGAATCCTTAGCTACAGTAGAAAGAGTGGGAAAACAGGTCTCTTGGCTTGAGACATGTAAGTGTACTTAATATGATCTTTTTTCCCTTCCTTGTATATATCATAAGGCTGCATAGCATCTTGCACAGCTGCCACCTAAAGTCAGGCCTAAAAGGGTTTAGGTCTGGAGACATGCTTGGCCAGTCCATTACCTTTACCTTCAGCTTCTTTAGCAGTGCATCATCTTGGAGGTGTGTTTGGGGTCGTTATCATCTTGGAATACTGCCCTGCGGCCCAGTCTCCGAAGGGAAGGGATCATGCTCTGCGTCAGTATGTCACAGTACATGTTGGCATTCATGGTTCCCTCAATGAACTGTAGCTCCCCAGTGCCGTAAAGCCGTAATTTTTTTTCAAGCCCATAAATCGGAAACACGTTTTGGGCTTGGGGAAAATGATCAATTTCCCAAGCCCGAAAATGGTTTCACACAAGTAAATGCAAACAGGAGCACAGGGGAGGGAGAAAGACACAGGGGAGGGAGAGGGGGAGAGGGTGGAAAGAGACACAGGGGAGTTAGTGGGGGGGAAAGAGACACAGGGGTAAGAGATAAGGGGAAAAAACCCAGGGGAGGAGGAGAGGGGAAAAGACACAGGGGAGGGAGAGTGGGGAAAGAGGCACAGGGGTGAGAGAGTGGGGAGAGGCTCGCAATGAGCGCTGAAAGCCCAAAAGTTGCGGGTTGCCAGACGCCTGCAGTGATTGGCAAATCTGCTCATTGCGGGGCTTGCAATGTGAGCCAAAGGGGCTGATCACGAGGCCCACAAGTTAGTGTGGCAAACAGCATTGCCAGACATTTAAATTGTATTACCGTAATTTTTGACGGGCATGACGCTAGTATTTATATGGTCATAAAACGGTACACACAAATTGAGAAATTAGTCTTAGTACGGACGAACGTACCAATACTGTAGTCTGCAAATGTGCATTTGTAATCTCTAGTCATACTCCGTTATTTTCTTATTCATAATGCTCCTTGTCTTGTACTAAATTAAATACATAAAAAAAAAACCTTTGCTGCCATATATGACATCAGCATGCTGCTCTGTGGAAATCAATGGATTAAATCAGATTAATGATTTATACATGTAATTCTCCCTTAGCTATGTGCGGATATCGTGTTGATTAGATTGCGAGCTCTGCAGACAGCAGCTGCTCCCCGCTCCCTGCTATCTGTGTGTGAACTTGCACAAGCCCTATATAACAAGGTGACACGTGTCAGCCTAACCTCGTTGACAGCTGTCACTCTCCGCAGCTTCTTGCCCTTGCTTTGCATGCCATCTGTCCCCAAGCTGCCTGTGAGCTTGGGGAGAGAGGGGGAAGGGAGGGCAGTTGTCTGGTGTGTGAGTGGGGGGGGGGGGGGGGTGATAATTCATTGACTGTGAAATGAGACAATATGATAGACTTGCTTTTCACCAGCAAGTGTGCCCTTATGCTGTGCATGGTGCACTATTGTCCTGTGTCCTCAGGGGGTGGGGGGTCCGGATTACACAAGCTGTTCTATTCAAGACTCAGGGGGTTTAACCCTTTCTGCACTGGTGAGCTGAGGAATGGCTGACCCATCCTGGGCCTAGGCCTCCATCCTAGAACTGCTAGCAAATTTATTCCCATTTTTCCTGTTATTCTTTATGTATATATGCATATACTACAAAATAATACAATTTATCCATGTCAATAAAAAAGAAGAGAGTTTCCAGTTCCATTTCCAGCAGAACGTGATTTTATAACCCCCTTCTGGATCGCTAATTTGTTGTGGTGAAGGGGCTTGTATACCTCAATGAAGCTGTGAGCTATACCATATAGGGTCACCCAAGATGGGCAGGTCATAAAAGAGAGGTAAGACAAAGGAAGGAACTGGCAACTCCAGTATCTTTGCCAAGAACACCATATGGATAAACACAGCCAGAAACACAGACAGGTGTGCCTGGGTGCTGTGGTCCATATGGTCACCAGAGTCGGACACGACTGAACTACTGACAAAGCGAGACATCAACTTACTGCCAGGTCAAGCAATATATGTTAACCCTTGAGTCTATTAAAAGCAAACTATTAAGTCACTAACTGACTTCCAGACATTTTCACCATGTCTTAGACTAGACAAGATTTGTCCACCTCTAGTCCTCGAGCCCGGAGCTATGTCTGACCTCTCTGCTATGACCTGCCAATCTTGGGTGACCCTACATTGAGGTACACAAGCCCATTCATACCAACAAGGTAGTGATCCAGAAGGGGAAGTTGATGTATGTTTGTGGTTTCTGGCCATATAATATACCAGTATGCAATAATACTCTGGGACATGTCTACTAAATGCTGTAATGTTGGAGATGTCAAATCTTAGTAGATAACACTCATAGTATACCATAGCAATAGAGCGATTCACCCCTGCCAGCACTAGGTGGTGCAACTCTGAGACTTTGTTCAATCTGCTGGAGGGCTAGACTTTAGGTTTTAGGATTACATATTAACATAGTAAAGTAGTGGAGAGACTACCCTAACCCTGAACCCTAACCCTAATCCTAAAAAATTGAATAAAGTCTTGGTGCGCACTCTTACGTCACCTATCGGCTGTCATATGTGACTGCTGGCGGGAGCGAAACAGGAAAGGTCCCACCACAGGAAAGGCTCTAAACATCAAGTCCTAGGACCAGAGCCATTCTGTAGACCTTATAAGCTAATCTTTAAGAACAAAGAGGGATTGAATAGAGCCTAACCCTTTAAATATATAATTACCATTGCTTGCTGTGAAATGTATCCTATTCAAATAATGGCAAATCTACATAAAAAATATAGTGTGTCACATGCATTATAACCCTGTTAAAATGTTCTTGGTCTCAAAGAAGGCAACCAGTCCAAAAACCTTGAGAGGTACTGCTTAATCGTATCTGCCTTCTTGACAGAAGGGATAACAAGGACATAAGAAGATGGACCTGAATCAATAAAAGTTTCCAGCAGTTTTGAATAGAAAGCATCCTATGCCCCAATAATACATTGGTCTGGTTCTGGCATTCAGAGAGTTAAAAGGTCAGAATGGGCTCTGTGGCTTATCTGTCCTTCTGTGTTCTTAAACAGATGTCCGGCTCAGGTCCCTCTCCCCACCCCGGGCCGGAGGCTTTATCCCTGGATGCACTTGCTGCCATCTGCAGAAGCAGCTCCTCCAGTCACTCTGTGGACTCCACTTACACACCCTGAATATATAGGGAATTAAAGGCATTGTTAGACTTAAACCTGATCTATATATCCACTGCCGGCTGTGTGATGGCTGGGATTAGTGTTTAATTTATTCCCAGTCACCTTCAGATGTACACCAGAAGACTGGGGAGAAGGCACTTGATTAAAAGGACAAGAACATCTTGCGTTTTCTGTCATACTTTTAAAATATCATTTTTGCACATTACCAAAGTTTTTTAACAATATTTTGAGACGTAAACACCTCTGTAGCCTTATTTTTAAACTATAAGAATTTAAAGAACTATACTGGAAAATCGGGAAAATATTTTCGATTTAAAAAAACAAATACATATTTTAATTGATTACATTTTTATATGTAAATATGTTGGTTTCCTGCTGATCAGCTTCCTACATTGGGAGAAGACTTTAAATGAATTGAAACCTCCATCTGTACAAAGGAGGCAGCTAGAGCTTTCAGCACTACTAATTTAAAGCTCAATAGTGTTCTATAACTGTTTTTTTAGGGATGCAGTGCTAGCTTTTGAAGTCTTGATAGTTTTTATCATTCTGCATTAGCCAATATGATGAGTTTATGGATAGAAAATGTAGGAAAGATCTCCCGAAGGGACCATAAATAACAAGTATATATGCTCTATTCAGTGCAATACTAAATTTAAGCTTTTGTTTTTCTAAGGGATTGTTATGTCTTGAGAAATCAAAAGAAAAATGTGGTTGCTTTCATGGAATATGTAAGTTTTGGTCCTTTGAGAACCAGGAATAACTGGGTAATTTAAACATTTTTTTTATAAAACAATGACATTCATGAAAATACGGTTTTCATGTATTCTCAGTGTTCTTTTTCATGCATTATTGATAATTTAGTTGTCCCTTTAACCCAGTAAGAAAAGTAAAGAACATTGGGAGTTTGTTTTAACCCATCTGTATTACATTTTATTATATTTTTCTATAATTTACCCCACTCTATACACTTAAGCTAGTGTATTGACTCAAGATTGTACACTTTGTTCCAAGATTATATACTTCCAAGATGACTCCTTCCCAAAATGAAAACATGTGTTCATGACTTTTATGAACTAAATATTGGTTTACAGAAAAGCTTATGCAAGAAATAAAGATTATTTTAAATCTAAATACCCAGAGCTATTGATGCATTATGACGGGTATTAATGTATCTATAAATATTTGCAACATGCTTTTAATGTAGTTATTGGTCCACTAGAGCTTAGTGGCCCCTCTGCTAGTGAATGGCCATCTGTACAGTATTTCAGGCCTTGCAGACAGACTTTCACCTGATTTATAATCTCCCAGTAAAAGAGCTTTTGGCAACAAAGCAGTTAACATTTAACTCCTCTGTGGCCGGGCCCCTTCTGGACACACATAACGGGAGGTTTTGGCACTGTGCCATCTGGATACCTCTCTCCCCCCTCCCTTCTCTTCTCACACCTAATCCCCATCCTAATAACTCAGTTACACTTTTAATGATGATAATGAAGCATCAGGGGTGTGAACACAGGGCTTCTCGCTGGGGGGTATCTGAGCTGATCCGACCTGCACTGCCAAGCTTCTCATCAACATTCTCCCAACTGCGCCAAAGCAGATTAGATGCTGCTCTTAGTTTAATGGCACATGGCTATGAAGGCCTTCAAAGTCATTCTCCACACGTGCAAGCTTTAATTTCATTGTTCTCCAGGCACAGTTGTAACTCAGGCTTTATTCCTATGTCTTTCCCCTTCTTCCTGTCTGTGAAGGAGACATGACATTTGGAACCTTCTATATTTTAGGGGCATAGGGTACTAAACTCATGCTATTAAAGAATCATTGACCTCACTCTGCTTGTCCTGGGAACTTGACCCTTTGTTGAAAGGGTGCAGCCTGAGGCTTGACTTGATGGTATCTGTCATGGTGTAATGACCTTGATTTATTTTTTCTACCATTGGTTCTTTTTGTGGAGAATTAGTGACCTTATTCTTTTTGCCTTAGAGGTTTGACCTCATATTATCATAACTTGGCATTGATCTAAATTTGTCTGCTTTATTGACTTTAACTTTGTGAGTCAGAGACTTTTACTTATGGTGGGTTTGGAATGTTGAAATTGTGGCCTGTCAAAATTTGAATATTCAATTGGTGATCATGAATTCAGGGTGTCTGGTTTTGTCATGGGTCAGTAACCTTGTCTTCATGGTGTTGCTATTGGTAATTGATCATAACTTCATGGTGCCTGTCATGGGTTTGGTGATCATTACTTTATCGTGCCTGTTATTGGTTCAGTGATCATGACTTTATGGTGTCTGTCATGGGTTCGGTGATCATGACTTTATGGTGCCTGTTATGGGTTCAGTGATCATGACTTTATGATGTCTGTCATGGCTTAATTATTTTGACTTGATGGTTTGTGTCATAAGTGGTGTGACAGAGTGAGACCAGAGATTTGTATTAGCCACAGATAATACAAATTTGCTTAAAAAGAGTTAACTCCTGGAGCAGTTTGATTAGCTACAAGTGAGCAGACCTAATAAATGGACAGAGTTGGAAATTGGGTGTGGCCTGTTTATGCACTGCTACTCGCAGTAAGACAGGCTTTGTTTGGGCCTATAGTCTTGGAAAGGCTATAAAAGCAAACAATGCAAGATTAGCTTGCAGCAGAATACAGACTCACAGAGGTGATTGTTGGAGATGTAATGAGGGGAACACAGATTGGTGTTTTGTGGAGCTGCAAAGAGAGAAACCCAGAGATGTGTTTATTGGAAGTGCAGAGAGAAACCCAGAAGTTGTTTATTGAAGGTAAAGGAAGACACAGAGATACAATAGTGTGGAGCTGATAAGCAATCTGCCGAATAAAGTGAGAAACTTGGAGCCCGATTCAATTGAGCTATCGCATGTTACTGTAGCATGTAAATGAGGTCGCAAGTTAATTTGCTATTCAATTGGCGTCTTTTTGTGGGCTCCAAATGGGTTACGAGTTACAGCCTTGAAAAGATTGCGATGGTTAAACCCGTAACTTACAGCCTCCTGAAGCCTTTGATCTTTCACTTTTGCAAGAGTTACGATGGCTAAAATCAATTGCTCAATTTCCCCAAGCCCGCAAATATTTTCACACCTGTAAATGGCAAAAGAAGGAGAAAATCTCACGAGTGCTAGAGAGGACCCGCAAGGGGGTTAAGCACCTGTTCATAGCACTGTAAATGCAAATAAAAGCAATACTGCACTGTAAATAAAGGGGAAAACGATGACAGACATTAGAATTACCGTATTTATCAGAATATAACACGCACCGGCGTATAACACGCACCTCATTTTAAGAAGAGAATTTCAGGGAAAAAAATAAATAATTTAAATAAAGAACTTTGAAACAAAATCCTCAACCTCAACCTCCCTCCTCATCCTCAACCCCCTCCTCAACATCCCTCCTCATCCTCCCTCCTCAAACCCCTCCTCTACCCCCCCATCCTCATCCTCCTTCCTCAACCCCCCTCCTCAACCTCAACCCCCCTCCTCAACCTCCCTCCTCCTTCCTCAACCCACCCATCCTCAACCCCCTCCTCAACCTCCCTCCTCATCCTCCTTCCTCAACCCCCCCATCCTCAACCCCCTCCTCAACCCCCCTATCCTCAACCCCCTCCTCAACCCCCTCCTCAACCTCCCTCCTCAAACCTCCTCCTCAACCACCCTCCTCAACCCCCATCCTCATCCTATATTCCTTTATTTTGAAGGTTTACGAGCCTGATCGCATATTGGTCCCCCGAACCTAATTGATTGACATGCAACCTCCATGTTTTACTGCCATAATAATGACAGTCTCATTTTTTATTGGCTGATTCAAAATGGGAGGTTACAGGCTTGCTTAATTGATCATGTTCCTGCCCTGAACTGCTACGAACCAGCGCATGGTTTACGGTTTTGGCTTTGGGCCAGTAACTTGTGGGCTTGAGCAATTGAATAGCATCGTAATCGGAGACGAACGGGAGACTGCAACACACTCGCAGACATACGGCCTACAACAATTGAGTTGCAGGCTTGCAATTGAATCAGGCCCTTGGACTCTAAAGGATACAGGGCAGTAATTGGATACAAAGTAATGAATGGTTTGTTTTGTTTTTTGCTTCATCCAAGTTTAGCTGGATGGAATCTCTGGTAGTTAGGGAACTAAGAGGTACTGCCCTGGTGGTAGCTAAGCCTGTTATTTTCTTTGATTTGCTTTTGGTGTATCATTTTGTATTGCAGGTGAATATAACATAGTAAATTTGGAAGAGTATTTAAAACCGCCTTGTGTTCCTCCATCAAAACTGTAGGAAACAAGGGCAAAAAAAAACCCATGGGGACTGATAGCTTATCACAGTAGGGGTCAGGACTTTATGGTGTCTGTTTTGGATGGGTCAGTGGCACCGACTGCATGGTATTTGTCATGGATAAATTACTTTGACTTAATGCTGTCTCCCATGGTTTGGAGTTGTTGACCTCACATAGTCTGTCATGAATTGTGCTTTTCACTTCCGGTTATCAATCAAGAGTTCTTAACCTTGAGTTCACTATATATTTAATGGGTTGGGGATGCTGACCTCATATGTCCTGTCAGTGGTTGGTCATTTGATTGTTGACCTTCATGTTGTCTGACATACATGGCTGCAACTTCACTCTGTCGGTCATGAATATATTACCAACACTTTTTTGTTAACATTTTAATTTTGACCATGACCTCCTTCTTTCTTTCTGTCAAACTGACATCTCAAAAGTGGTTGGACCTTTATCCCAATTTTCCCCTGAACCTACAATACTCAGCAGTGAATTTTTCACAAGCCCGGAAGGGAATATAAAAAAACGAGGATAGCCTGTTGATCTCACCTGAAATATCTATATATATATATATATATATATATATATATATATATATATATATATATATTTGTTCAGGGAGTCTTCCTTGTCATTATATTGTCCAGCAACCACTGTGGTAATTTTTTCATATATGTATTTTTTTTTTTTTAAATATCTAAACTTGATATTGTGTTAAATGTTATAGAAAGCTAAACTATTACATGCAATTATTTTTTAGTGCAGGATCCTGCAATACTGTCGTGGGGGTCACACAAATCTAAATGGTCTAGGACAACATAAAACCTAGATATGCCCCTGGGTCTGTGTCCTCAGTGTGGGTATCTTGTGGTTGTCACTATGAAATCTTTATCACTCCGTCTCTCTCTCTCTTTCTCTCTCTCTTTCACTTGCCCTCCCGCTTCTCTCTTCTTTATACCTTACACACAGTGTGAGATATAAAAGATTCACAGGGGCACCATAAATATTTCTCATTGATACTGAAAGCAAAGCACAAAGAGTAAGAGGTGAAATAAGGAGATAAGGAGGAGCTGGGAAAGATTCCTGCACTGAAACAAAGATCATTCTAAGAAATCAGCACCTTATGGTAAAATGTATCTATGGTATGTGTTAACCTCTTCAATACTAATACAACTATGTATGTTGTCCCTTCTAAATGGACCGCATTAAATTAATCTTTTAGTAATATCCTGATTCTGCTCCAGGATACAAGTTAATCAACAGCTGACAAAAAAAAAAAAACAATTTGCCTCAAAGTGAAGCCATAGGAGACGCAGCACATCAGTTCTGCTTTGGGCTGGGAGAGTCCAGTTTGCTGACACCCCATTGTTTTTTATAGGGGGACAGGATGTGATCACGGTGAATGTGAATTCTTGGAAAGGGAGAATCTTAAATGACTGTAGTTTAGGAAACGTTATCTTGTTTGTGAAGTATGTAACAAACTTACAGTATTTGCAAGCTGCCAACATGAAACCATTTTTGAAGATAATAGCATTGTTTGAAGACTCTTTTTTATAAAAGGTTCACTCTTTTTCTAGTTTCAGCACTTCCACCTACCTTAGTGTAGATGTAGTCAATAATTGAACATGGGGGATCTTTCCTGTTTGCTGCCCATGTACTGTAGTGGCCATTGGCCACTAGGTGGCGCGGCCGAGGTTTCTGTGAATTTCTTTCCAGTAACCTGAAGCCCCTAACCCTAACACCCCTAATCCCCTCACCCTAACCCTAACATCCCTAACACCCCTCACTCTAAAACGTTACCCTAACATGGCTCACCCTAACTCTCCTCACCCTAACACCCTTCACGCTAACAACCCTCACCTTAACAACCCTCACCCTAACAACCCTCACCCTAACACTAAACCATAAGAAATGCAAGGACCCCACTGCCGCGCCACCTACTGGCCGATGGCCGGCATTTGCGCACGGGCAGTCAACAGGAAAGGTCCAACATGGGATCCGATCAAGACACTGACTTACAAAAAGAAACTGACTACCCAATTTCCTACGGACTGATGGCATGTAATTATCTACTATCCACTAACAGTGGAAATATTGGTGGGGAGGAGAGAGAAGAAAGGAAGAGAAGGATTGTTATATTATAGAAGGGCTCATGTTTGACACCTACTCCTTCGTCCTGCACATGCTCAGTAGCAGAAGTCTACCCCTCCTCTCATACAGACAACATTCAACACAGTATCATGTAAACTTCCAGGTATTAGAAGATGTATCAAAACATATTTTTTCTAATTAAATTGTAGCTTTATGACATTGTATCTGAGTCTAATTATAATCATAATGAGATTCAAATTTTTCAAACATATTCTTTCTCATCATATTATCGTTCTTTTACATTTAAAATAATGAATATTAAAGAACTAGTCTTGATAATGGGCATATTTTTTAGAACGCAAAAAATACCCTTTAATTTAATGTATTTGCTAATATATATAATTGTTTTGAACTAATATTTTTTATCAATATTGGCAGTTTTACAGCGGATCCCACAATGCTGTGTATCAGTGTATAGTAATACAAAATATAAAAACAGGGCAAAATACCTCCAAAAAAAATTCAGACACTCACAGGATTAAGGTTTCCAGGCGTTCTACTACAGCCCTTAAAATTTATAAAATATATTACAATCTGTAATGTAGGCTGCACTGGTGAAACTACTGTGCTGTGAATATATATATATACAGTTGTGCTCAAAAGTTTGGATACCCTGGCAGAAATTGTGACATTTTTGCATTTATTTTGAAAATATTACTGTTACGCAAAAAAAATATTTTATTGAAGGATAGTGATCATATGAAGCTATTTATTATCACATAGCTGTTTGGCTCCTTTTTAAATCATAATGATAACAGAAATCATCCAAATGGCCCTGATCAAAAGTTTTCATACCCTTGAATGTTTGGCCTTGTTACTGACACACAAGGTGACACACACACAGGTTAAAATGGCAAATAAATGTTAAATTCCCACACTTGTGGCTTTTAGAATTGCAATTTATGTCTCTATATAAATAGTCAATGAGTTTGTTAGCTCTCATGTGGATGCTCTGAGTAGGCTAGATACTGAGCCATGGGGAGCAGAAAAGAACTGTCAAAACACCTGCGATACAAGGTAATGGAACATCATAAAGATGGAAAAGGATATAAAAAGATATCCAAAGCCTTGACAATGCCAGTCAGTACTGTCCAATCACTTATTAAGAAGTGGGAAATTTGGGGATCTCTTGATACCATGCCAAGGTCAGGTAGACCAAGAAAGATTTCAGCCACAACTGCCAGAAGAATTGTTCGGAATACAAAGAAAACCCCACAGGTAACCTCAAGAGAAATACAGGCTGCTCTGGAAAAAGACGGAGTGGTTGTTTCAAGGAGCACAAAACAACGATACTTGAACAAAAATGAGCTGCATGGTCAAGTTGCCAGAAAGAAGCGTTTATTGCACCAATGCCACAAAAAATCCTGATTACAATATGCCTGACAACACCTTGCTACGCCTCACAGCTTTTGCACATTGTCATTGAGAGTGACGAGACCAAAATAGAGCTTTATCGTCACAACCATAAGCACTATGTTTGGAGATGGGTCAACAAGGCCTATAGTGAAAAGATTACCATCCCGACTGTGAAGCATGGTGGTGGCTCACTGATATTTTTTTTTGGGGGGGGGGGGGGGGGTGAGCTCTAAAGGCACAGGGAATCTTGTGAAAATTGATGGCAAGATGAATGCAGCAGCATGTTATCAGAAAATACTGGCAGATAATTGGCATTCTTCTGCACGAAGGCTGCGCATGGGGCGCTCTTGGACTTTCCAGCATGACAATGACTCTAAGCACAAGGCCAAGTTCACCCCCCATTGGTCACAGCAGAAAAAGGTGAAGGTTGTGGAGTGGTCATCACAGTCTCCTGACCTTAATATCATCGAGCCACTCTGGGGAGATCTCAAACGTGCGGTTCATGCAAGACGACCAAAGACTTTGCATGACCTGGGGGCATTTTGCCAAGACGTATGGGCAGCTATACCCCTGGAAGAAACAGGGGCCTCATAGACAACTATTACAAATGACTGCACGCTGTCATTGATGGTAAAGGGGCAATACACATGATGAGGTATGATCAGGGCCATTTGGGTTATTTCTGTTATCATTATGATTTTAAAAGGAGCCAAACAACTATGTGATAATAAATGGCTTCAAATGATCACTATCCTACCACTATGGAAACCTTTGAGCACAACTGTATATATATATATATATATATATAGTAAATAAATAGTGCATCCGTGTTCACATTTGAATGTCTAAAACAAGTTAAAAAATCTGCTTCCAGCTCAGAATTCCCAGAAAAACAGTTATTACACTGAATTCTGGGAAGCTGAGCAGGGACATGCCAATGTGCCCACAAATATTTATATATATATATATATATATATATATATATATATATATATATATATATATATATATAAAAAAGTTTCAATTAACTGATACTTGTTGAAATTAATATAGGTGCTGGAAAACATAGAGAGGGAAGCTTTAATTTGAAGGACTACTGTAGCTTGGAAAAAGAAACATTCATATTTAAGTATGTAACTAATTAACAGCCATAAGCATAAACATAATTAGAGGAATAAAATATATTTAGCTAGCTCTGTGTTTATAAGAGAAATTCTGTCTCGGACTGCTAGTCTGGCTGTAGTTTGAGGGGGAGGGTGACACTTCATAGTGTTTTAACCTGTGTCTTTGCTTTTCTTTTTATTGACAGACAAAATATTGGCCCTGCAGTTTTAAGTCTGTTTGCTCTTTTTAGGATTAGGATTCAGTGCTTTCACTGCTGCGACCTGGGTTTGATTCCAGACAGGGAGCCAAGAGGTCACACCACCCTGAAGTCATGCAGGTTTGCGTCTGGTCAGTACTTGGATGGGAGACCACCAAGGAATACCAGAAGCTGTATGGTGTGACCCACTGGAGAATGAACTGGCAACCCACTCCAGTATCTCTGCTATGAATACCTAGTGGATCAGCATGGTGTGTTGTAGTCCATGAGGTCACAGAGAGTCGGGCACGAATGAACAACACCATCACACAGCAAATACAGTAGCACTGATAGGGTTAAATAGGTTGGCAGAACTTTATAACTTATTACTGCACTAGATCTGCTCGGTATCTGAGTGTTAATTAACGCTGAATTCCACCAGAAGGACTCAGAGAAACCCATTAATACTCAATGCATTCATAGTCATTAGTGATCCAGTATGAATTAATAATGAGGGAACATCAAAAGCCACTTAAACGAATACCTGTTAAAGGCAGCAGCCCTGTTAACGACTCTGCCACCTCTCACTCACTGAATTACAAGAAAGACAATTTAAGTGAATAATTAATAATGAAATAAAAGGAGCTAACGGCTTGAGCAGACCTGAAACTGGAGCTGAGGCATTAACCCCCTGTCTGCTGGAGCAACCGCAGGGAGGAGAGGATGCAGCTGTTTATACAGAGCTGTGATTAGTAGTCTCACATTTACTAAACAGTGCTAAGTTATAATGCAACTCAAGGGCCGGATTTTCACATTGTCTTGCTTATATATAAATACTTCATTAAAGAACCACAGAAGTATAATGCTTATAATATGCTCTTGACATCACAATGGCCACATTTGTTTAGAAGGTTTAATATATAGAGCGTTTACATTTTATTTTTTGTATTTAACTTTTCTTTAATAGTGTCAGACATTTGGTTTCGTTCCTGATAGGTTTAGACATCTGGGAGGAACCAGTGGCGGAGCTACTGCTAGGACAGCAGGTGCAAAGTACCAAGGCCCACAGCAGGTGCCCTGCCACCTATCCATGATTTGTGTATCTTTTTAATGCAGGTTTCTGCACTATCACCTCCATTTTCACAGCTGCTACACTTACCTACATAAAGAGCCATTTATCTCAATGTAAGTGCTCTTCATGGTGTGAAAGAGCACAAAATGTTGTGTTAAAATAATATTTTATTTAATTACAATAATAACAGCTAAAAGTCTGTTTAGTGTATCCTGCCCACTGGCTGTTTCATGAGTAAAAGCAGATAGTCGGGCCACGGGGTGAAGACAGTGATTGATGGCAGTTTTTCCCTGCACTCAGGACTGCACTGAGCAGTTTAGATGATTCTGGCATTCCATGCTCTGCACATATGGATTTGATAAGGGTTAATCTTTTTATTTATTTTGCTCACTACACAGAGCTGTAGCTGCAGGTCTGGCTGTGGGCAGTCAGTGACACATGTAAACACAGATTTGATCTGATTTCTCTGTGAAAAAAGCCCATATTTAAAAAAAAATATTTCAACATGTTTTTAGGAGATCTTTACTGTGATATGGTCAAAATTGTGCTGAATTAAGTGGCCCTTTAATCACTAATTAACCCACTTTTCAATTACTTACCAAGACCATCACCTATTGTTTCATCAATCGTTTAGACTGTAATATTATGACGTCTCAGTCTAATATGATAGTTAGCTCAAGGGCAGGGTCGTCAACTCCCTATCAGTCTGTCAAATGACATAATATCATATCCATGTTTTACTGTACCCAATCGCTATTGAATGTTTTGGCGCTATACACATCAGAGATAATAATAGTTTAGATTATACTCTATTGAATTTAGTGCACAGTTAGGTGAAGATTTAGTATATATTATGTAGTGTGTGTGTATTGGTGTCGTTCATTCTCGCCGACACTCCTTGATCGCATGGGCCATAACACACCATGCTGATCTTGGGTTTTATGGCAGAGATACTGGAGTGGGTTTTCCAGTTCCTTCTCCATTGAGCCACGGCATACAGCTCTGGGTATTCCTACGTGGTCTCCCATCCAAGTACTGATCAGACCCAACCCTGCTTGGCTTCAGGGTGGTGTGACCTCTTGGTTCCCTGACTGGAATCGAACCCAGGTCACAGCGGTGAAAGCACCAAATCCTATATATAGTATGACCTTGTTAAAAATGTCCTGGATCTCAAAGGTAGTCCCCATCTCATTGGAAAGTAACTCACCAGTCACCTGATCACAGTGCTTGAGAGGAACTGGTCTCTAGGAGTCTTATCTGTCTCCTTCCCTGCCCTAGAAGCAAATCTAAACGGATCTAGAAAAAAAATATGGCAAGCCCCCCGGCAGCACTTTGCCCACGCTAGACATCTTGTAGGGGATGGAGAGAAGCAACCGTGCTAGAGCCTGCAACAATAAAGTTCATCTTGGTGGAGAGAGGGATTCAGTTGCTTCAACTGAAATGTCATAATCAAAAGTGCCAGTGCTTTTATTAGGACTAACAAAAATCTAATCAGTCAAACAAGGCAATGGCTGCCCACAGTAAGGAATAATTTAATATAAATTGAAGATTGTATTTCATAATTTGCAAATGGTCCAAATTAAAGAAGAAATAAAAATACATTACCTATAAATTAGATTTTTTGCAATTGGTTGTTATCAAACAAAATCTTAAATAGTGTGAGATACCTGACTTTGAATGTTGATATTTTTAGGCAGAAATTGCTTTTCAAGATCCTTCTACCTGGCCATGTACCTATTTCAGGTCAATAATTAACACTCTCAGTGAGAATGATTAGAAGGAAGAGTATAACCAGTTGTTTAAATCAGAATAATAAACTGTTAAGCCGTTTTGATTACGCTTATCCAACTAACCGGACATAATCTTATGAAAATCTACGCCCACTATGGGGGTTAATTAATGACCTAAGAAAAGACAGGTAGGAGCATCTGGAAGAGTAACTTTTGCCTAAATTAGCAACATCCAAGGCAAATGTATTGGTAAACTTTTTTGCTATGTTCCTTTAAGATTTAAGGACAACTGTAGTCATACATTTAAAATATTCCTTTTGGTAGAACTACCCTTGAAAATCATCAAAATATTTAGGATTGTAAAAAATATATTATTACAATCTTCAGCTGAGTAATAAATATTCTGCAGTGTAAGTTGCGATTTTAGTTTTCACTGTTCTAGGAGATTCCTCTAGCACCAAGGTGAATGGGGAGATGTATGAGATGTAGGTCTGGTACAGCAGAGGTTCCCTAGCAGAATGGGGAGATTGCAATGTACCAGTAGTGGAGCCAGAGAATGGATGGTCCTGGTGAAATAAAAATGTTGCCTCTTCCGTACCAACTCAATCCATGCTCCTCCCAAAAAACCTTTCCCATAACAGCTGCCTCCCTAAGACCCCTTCCCATAACAGCACCCCTCCCCAAGACCCTTTCCCATAGCTGCCCCCCCAAGACCCCTTTTCATAGTAACACAGCTCCAGGATGTGTGTGTTCCACTATATACACTATCTCTACATAGCAGCCAGCCCCCCTGAGCAGCCATCTTCACATAGCACACAGTCCCTCTCAACACAAACTAACACACAGCACCCACCCATCTTAGCATTCATCCCTACATAACACCCACTCCTTGTCAACAGTCGCCCCCTCTCAGAATCCATCCCCACACAGCACCCAACACCTCTCATAGCACCCATTCCTATATCATTTGCTTCCCCTCACAGAACCCATCCCCTGCTGTCAACTAGCCCTTTTTCTCTCTAACACCTCTTCCCTGATACACATCCCCAGTGTGCTGAACTTCTCCACAATGCTACCTCTTGGAACTTCTGTAGAAATGCTCTTTTTTAAATAGGCATGGACCAATTTCTGGCCAGGGCGCCTCCCCAATACTATGCCCCCCAGAGGAGGGCCCTGGTGCATGGCACCACCTGCACCACTGGTATCTCCACGCGTAGAATGTTCAATGTCTGCTACAGGAGAGGTTCCCTAGTAGAATGGGTAGATTGCAATGTACAATGTCTGGTACAGGAGATGTTCCTTTAATAGAAAGAGGAGATTGAAGTATGAGCTCTAGTACAGGAGAGGTTCCCTAAGTAGAATGAGGAGATTGAGGTATGAGCTCTGATACAGGAGAGGTTCCCTAAGTAGAATGAGGAGATTGAGGTATGAGCTCTGGTACAGGAGAGGTTCCCTAAGTAGAATGAGGAGATTGAGGTTTGAGCTCTGATACAGGAGAGGTTCCCTAAGTAGGATGAGGAGATTGAGGTATGAGCTCTGATACAGGAGAGGTTCCCTAAGTAGAATGAGGAGATTGAGGTATGAGCTCTGGTACAGGAGAGATTCCCTAAGTAGAATGAGGAGATTGAGGTATGAGCTCTGGTACAGGAGAGGTTCCCTAAGTAGAATGAGGAGATTGAGGTATGAGCTCTGGTACAGGAGAGGTTTCCTAAGTAGAATGAGGAGATTGAGGTATAAGCTCTAGTACAGGAGAGGTTCCCAAAGTAGAATGAGGAGATTGAGGTTTGAGCTCTGGTACAGGAGATGTTCCCTAAGTTGAATGAGGAGATTGAGGTATGAGCTCTGGTACAGGAGAGGTTTCCTAAGTAAAATGAGGAGATTGAGGTATGAGCTCTGGTACAGGAGAGGTTCCCTTACTAGAATGAGGAGATTGAGGTTTGAGCTCTGGTACAGGAGAGGTTCCTTTAGTAGAATGAGGAGATTGAGGTATGAGCTCTGGTACAGAAGAGGTTCCTTTAGTAGAATGAGGAGATTGAGGTATGAGCTCTGGTACAGGAGAGGTTCCTTTAGTAGAATGAGGAGATTGAGGTATGAGCTCTGATACAGGAGAGGTTCCCTAAGTAGAATGAGGAGATTGAGGTTTGAGCTCTGGTACAGGAGAGGTTCCCTAAGTAGAATGAGGAGATTGAGGTTTGAGCTCTGATACAGGAGAGGATCCCTAAGTAGAATGAGGAGATTGAGGTATGAGCTCTGGTACAGGAGAGGTTCCCTAAGTAGAATGAGGAGATTGAGGTATGAGCTCTGGTACAGGAGAGGTTCCCTAAGTAGAATGAGGAGACTGAGGTATAAGCTTTGGTACAGGAGAGGTTCCCTAAGTAGAATGAGGAGATTGAGGTTTGAGCTCTGGTACAGGAGATGTTCCCTAAATTGAATGAGTAGATTGAGGTATGAGCTCTGGTACAGGAGAGGTTCCCTAAGTAGAATGAGGAGATTGAGGTTTGAGCTCTGGTACAGAAGAGGTTCCCTAAGTAGACTGAGGAGATTGAGGTTTGAGCTCTGATACAGGAGAGGTTCCCTAAGTAGAATGAGGAGATTGAGGTTTGAGCTCTGATACAGGAGAGGATCCCTAAGTAGAATGAGGAGATTGATGTATGAGCTCTGATACAGGAGAGGATCCCTAAGTAGAATGAGGAGATTGAGGTATGAGCTCTGGTACAGGAGAGGCTCCCTAAGTAAAATGAGGAGATTGAGGGTTGAGCTCTGGTACAGGAGAGGTTCCATTAGTAGAATGAGGAGATTGAGGTATGAGCTCTGGTACAGGAGAGGCTCCCTAAGTAGAATGAGGAGATTGAGGTTTTGAGCTCTGGTACAGGAGAGGTTCCTTTAGTAGAATGGGGAGATTGAGGTATGAGCTCTGGTACAGGAGAGGTTCCTTTAGTAGAATGAGGAAATTGAGGTATGAGCTCTGGTACAGGAGAGGTTCCTTTAGTAGAATGAGGAGATTGAGGTATGAGCTCTGGTACAGGAGAGATTCCCTAAGTAGAATGAGGAGATTGAGGTATGAGCTCTGATACAGGAGAGGTTTCCTAAGTAGAATGAGGAGATTGAGGTATGAGCTCTGGTACAGGAGATGTTCCCTAAGTAGAATGAGGAGATTGAGGTTTGAGCTCTGATACAGGAGAGGTTCCCTAAGTAGAATGAGGAGATTGAGGTTTGAGCTCTGATACAGGAGAGGATCCCTAAGTAGAATGAGGAGATTGAGGTTTGAGCTCTGATACAGGAGAGGATCCCTAAGTAGAATGAGGAGATTGAGGTATGAGCTATGGTACAGGAGAGGTTCCCTAAGTAGAATGAGGAGATTGAGGTTTTGAGCTCTGATACAGGAGAGGTTCCCTAAGTAGAATGAGGAGATTGAGGTATGAGCTCTGATACAGGAGAGGTTTCCTAAGTAGAATGAGGAGATTGAGGTATGAGCTCTGGTACAGGAGATGTTCCCTTAGTAGAATGAGGAGATTGAGGTTTGAGCTCTGATACAGGAGAGGTTCCCTAAGTAGAATGAGGAGATTGAGGTTTGAGCTCTGATACAGGAGAGGATACCTAAGTAGAATGAGGAGATTGAGGTTTGAGCTCTGATACAGGAGAGGATCCCTAAGTAGAATGAGGAGATTGAGGTTTGAGCTCTGGTACAGGAGAGGTTCCCTAAGTAGAATGAGGAGATTGAGGTTTGAGCTCTGGTACAGGAGAGGTTCCCTAAGTAGAATGAGGAGATTGAGGTTTGAGCTCTGGTACAGGAGATGTTCCCTTAGTAGAATGAGGAGATTGAGGTTTGAGCTCTGATACAGGAGAGGTTCCCTAAGTAGAATGAGGAGATTGAGGTTTGAGCTCTGATACAGGAGAGGATCCCTAAGTAGAATGAGGAGATTGAGGTTTGAGCTCTGATACAGGAGAGGATCCCTAAGTAGAATGAGGAGATTGAGGTATGAGCTATGGTACAGGAGAGGTTCCCTAAGTAGAATGAGGAGATTGAGGTTTGAGCTCTAGTACAGGAGAGGTTCCCTAAGTAGAATGAGGAGATTGAGGTATGAGCTCTGATACAGGAGAGGTTCCCTTAGTAGAATGAGGAGATTGCAATTGACAAGGTCTGGTACAGGAGAGGTTGTCCAAGTAGAGTGTAAAATGAGGAGATTGCAATTTGCAAGTGCACTTCAGATTGGATGGGGAATCCCCTGTCTGTCATTGGGTGCAGGTGTGGAGACCTGAAATTCCCCCGGCCTCCCTCCTCTCTCACCAGCAACAGCTGCTCCCCCTGAGGTATAAGCTTCTAACCACAGAGTCACATCATCTCAGGCCGTGACACCCAGGTGCACTCACAGGATGAACTAGAAGCCAGAACTGAGATCTGTAATAGTGCCTTATAGTATATCATCAAAGTGTTACCATTATAGGATGTGTGTCACTGTTCTAAATTCTTATATACTCTCTTCACTGCAATAATAAAATTCATTTTTTCCCATTTGGTTCAGAATGTCTAAATAATCCAAAAGAATAAACTTACATTTTTCGTTGCAGCAAACACTGCATTGTCATCTCAGTATGCTTGTGATTGCTGGTCCTTTCACAAGCTGCAGACTCCAGGAAGCTCCTCACAGCTGATAGAGAATTAATTTGGTTATATAAAAACTCATAAAACTGTGTAATCTGCATCAATTTTAAAAATGTATTTTTTTCCGCTTGGTTTTCAGTGCTATAATATGTGATGTGAAGCAGTATTAATAAATTCCACATCCATTTAAACCCATGAAAACGGAATTTAGTGGGCAGCAAAAACTATATTTAAAGAATCATTACTGCAGTATTGGTTCTCTGCAAACTACACTTGCAACAATGTTAAAGCACCACAGACGATAACATATGTGTCCTGCAACATTAGACAGAGGGTGAACTAAATCTAACGCCTTTTATTTTAGCTATATTCATTTTATACTGTCCTCATATGCAGCAATTTATTGTAGTGGTTATGGAGAGTAGCTAAGAGTTATTTTTTACTGGGATACTGTCCGTCAAAAATGACGGGAATAAAATTTGAAAGCTGGCAATACTGTTTGCCAGACAATGCTTGGCTCTCCCCCCTGTAACTTGCGGGCCTTGCGATGAGCGCCTTCGTCCTCTCGCCACTTGTCACTTGTATTGGCCAACCTGCCCTGTGTCTTTTCCCCACCTCTCCCTCCCCTGTGTCTCCTTCCCCCCTCCCCTGTGTCTCCTCCCCCTCTCCCCTGTGTCTCCTCCCCCCTCCCCTGTGTCTCCTCCCCCTCTCCCCTGTGTCTCCTCCCCCCCTCTCCCCTGTGTTTCCTTTCTTCCTCCCACTCTCCTGTGCCTCCTTTACTCCTCTCCCTTTTACCCCTCTCCCTTTCCCCATCTCCCTCCCCTGTGTCTCCTTTCCCCCTCTCCCCCGTGTCTCCTTTCCCCCCTCTGCCTCTCCTGTACCTCCTTTCCCCCTCTCCGCCCCTCCCACCCCTGTGTCTCCTTTCCCTCATCTCCCTCACCTGTGTCTCCGTTCCCCCACTCTCTCTCACCTGTTCCTCCTTTCCCCCTCTCCCTTTCCCCCCTGTGTCTCATTTCCCCCTCTCCCTTCCCCCCTCATGTCTCCATTCCACCTCTCCCTTTCTCCCCTCTCCCTCCCCTGTGCCTCCTTTCCCTTCTCTCTCGTACCTCCTTTTCCCCTCTACCATTCCCCCTCTCCCCCCCGGGTCTCCTTTCCACCCATCTCCCTCCCCTGTGTCTCCTTTGCCCTCTCTCTCCCTCTCCTTTTCCTTCTTTCCCCCTCTCCCTTTCCCTGTGTCTCCCTTGCCCCTCTCCCTTCCCCCCTTTGTGTCTCCTTTCCCCCTCCCTCCCTTGTGTCTCCTTTCCCCCGCCTCTCCCTCCCTTGTGTCTCCGTTCCCCCTCCTCTCCCTCCCTTGTCTCATACTTGGATGCAACCATGCCAGCAGCGCCGCACTCACCTCCACTACGGCTCCCCCTTCCTCCGGCAAGAACTATTTTCTGGATCAAACTGCAGATTGTCCATGCTCATACCGCCTGTGCGATGCGCAGCTTGATCGAGAAAGTAGTTCCCGTCGAAGGACGGGAGCCTCAGAGGAGAAGACGGTGAGTGCGGCGCTGCTGGCAGGGTTGCATCCAGGTACGTGCTTCAGCTACTGGCAGGAGCCAGGTATTGGGAGTGAGGCGCTGGGGGAGGCAGAGAGGGAGATGAGGGGGAGATGAGAGAGAGGCAGAGGGGGAGATGAGAGGGAGAGAGGCAGAGGGGAGATTAGAGAGGCAGTGGGTAATGGGAGCCCTACGGGCCTCGCGATGAGCGCCTTTGGCGCTCATTGAAGCCTAAGTCCTGTGGACCTTAATGGCTCGTGGCCAACATTGTAAATGTTCCCCACACTGACAACTATATATGTGATAGCTAAGTCAGTGGTTGAAATCTGTGTCTTATACTTTTTTTGATACTAATGTATCATATTATGTATTCATTTTATATATATACTTATTTCCTGTTAAGAACCTTAACATATTCAGAATTTGCATCATACTTTGTGAACCGTATGGGCACATGCAAATGAGTCAACATATATATATGTATATATAGGTAGATAAATATACATATATATAGGTAGATAAATATTTTATTATATCATTTCATGTGACAACATTGAAGAAATGACACTCTGCTACAATGTAAAGTACTAAGTGTACATCCTGTATAACTCTGTAAAGTTGCCATCCCCTCAAAATAACTCAACACACAGCCATTAATGTCGAACATTGGCAACAAAAGTGAGTACACCCCTAAGTGGAAATGTCCAAATTGGGCCCAAAGTGTCAATATTTTGTGTAGCCACTATTATTTTCCAGCACTGCCTTAACCCTTATGGGCATGGAGTTCACCAGAGCTTCATAGGTGGCCACTGGAGTCCTCTTCCACTCCTCCATATTGACAATACGGAGCTGGTGGATGTTAGAGACCTTGCTCTCCCCCACCGTCCATTAGAGGATGCCCCACAGATGCTCAATAGGGTTTAGGTCTGAAGACATGCTTGGCCAGTCCATCACCTTTACCTTCAGCTTCTTTAGCAAGGCAGTGGTCGTCTTGGAGGTGTGTTTGGGGTCGTTATCATGTTGGAATACTGCCCTTTGGCCCAGTCTATATGTGTATATATGTTTTCTATCATATGTTGTGTAGATTTCTCCTATATGCATTTACCTGATGATGTCAGATGCTGCCTCCACTCTCTCTGCATCTCTGTTTATGTTCAAACTGAGGGTTTCATGTCATATCAGTGTTTTTGTGCTCTTTGTGCCTTATCCGTTTATCTGTCATTTAGGGATTATTTCATCAATATAGATGTATACTTTTGGTGGTGGGAGTGTCATGGTCTGGGCCTGCATGAGAGCTGCCGGCACTGGGGAGCTACAGTTCGTTGTGGGAACCATGAATACCAACATGTACTGTGATATACTGAAGCAGAGCATGATCCCCTCCCTTCGGAGACTGGGCTGCAGGGCAGTATCCCAACATGATATCCCACACCTCCAAGACAACCACTGTCTTGATAAAGATCTGAAGGTAAAGGTGATGGACAGGCCAAGCATGACTCCAGACCTAAACCCTACTGAGCATCTGTGGGGCATCCTCAAATGGAAGGTGGCGGAGTGCAAGGTTTCTAACATCCACCAGCTTCGTGATGTCATCATGCAGGAGTGGAAGAGGACTCCAGAGGCAACCTGTGAAGCTCTGGTGAACTCCATTCCCATGAGGGTTAAGGCAGTGCTGGAAAATAATGGTGGCCAAACAAAATATCGACACTTTGGGCCCAATTTGGACACTTTTGTTGCCAATGGTTTAGACATTAATGGCTGTGTGCTGAGTTATTTTGAGGGGACAGCAAATTAAGTTATACAGGCTGTGCACTTACTACTTTACATTGTAGCAGAGGGTCATTTCTTCAGTGTTGTCAGATGAAAAGATATAATAAAATATTTACAAAAATGTGAGGGGTGTACTCACTTTTGTGAGATACTGTATATATGATCTGCGCTCTCTTTTTTCCCTGATCGACCTTTTCCTCTCTCTCTATGTGCCCTTTCCCTTTCTCTCTGTCCGCTCACTTCCTGTCCCTGTGCGCCGTCTCTCTGTCTTTATGCCCTCTCTTTCTTTGTGCCTATCTCTCTCTCTCTTTCTTCCTCCTTCTGTCTCTCCCTTCCTCCTCCCTCCCTCCTTCTCATCTCTTCCCCCTTCCCATCCTTTTCTCCCTGCCCATGCCTCTCTCCCCTAATGTTTCTACCCCCATGTTTCTCTCTTCTGTCTCTGTACCCTCCTGTGTCTTTCCCAACTCCTCCCATCTCTCGCTTTGCCTCCCCTGTGTCTCTCTCCCCCCGTTTCCCTTTCCCACCCTCTTCCTCCCCTGTGTCTCGCTCTCTCCCACCCTCTCCATCCCCTGTGTCTCTCTCCCATCCTTTCCCACCCCCACCCCTGCGACGCGCAATGCGTGTCACCACACATTGCTAGCACACTGTGTGCACATACTCACAGCTGTCGCAGCGAACAGAGCACAGCAGTTCATATAGTTTCTGTTGTGCGCGTGCGCTAGCCAGCATTACACACAACGGAAACTGTTTTAGTGATATATCCCATAGTTTCGAGCCTTACACACAAACTGGCAATACTAACCGCTCATGCACAGGAGACACAAGGGAGGGAGAGGGGGAAAGAGACACAGTGGAGGGAGATTAGGGAAGGAGACACAGGGGAGGAGAGGGGGGAGACACAGGGGAGGGAGAGGGGGAAAGAGACACAGTGGAGGGGAGATGGAGAAGAAGACATAGGGGAGGGAGAGAAGGGGAAAGGAGACACAGAGGAGGGAGATGGGGAAGGAGACAAAGGGGAGGGAGAGGGGGAATGAGACACAGGGAAGGGAGAGGGGGGAACAGACACAGGGGAGGGAAATGGGGGGAAGGGACACAGGGGAGGGAGATGGGAGAAGGAGACAAAGGGGAGGGAGAGGGGGAATGAGACACAGGGAAGGGAGAGGGGGGAACAGACACAGGGGAGGGAGAGGGGGGAATATACACAGGGGAGGGAGAAGTGGGGAAGAGACACAGGGGAGGGCGGGAAAGCGACACAGGGGAGGGAGAGGGGGGGAAAAGAACACAGGGAAGGGAGAGGGGGAAAGAGAAACAAGGGAAGAAAAGAGGGGGGAAAGAGACACAGGGATGGGAGGGGGGAAGAGACATGCGGAGGGAGAGAGGGGGAATTGAGACACATGGGAGGGAGAGAGTGGGAAAGAGACAAATGGAGGGGGAAGGAACACAGTGGGGGAGAGTTGGAAGATGGGAGATGGGCGAGAAGGAGACAAGGGAGGGAGAGGGGGGAATGAGACACAGAAAAAATAAAAATAAAATATTACCCCGTTGTCATGATTTCAGTGTTTAAGGACTCATATTGCCAGTAATTTATGAATATGGCCATGGGAGCATGACATTGTTGCATTGGGATTATGTGTTATTGTGTATGTTGCCTGTAGATGTTATTATGTATACTAGTTATAATATTTTATAAGAGGGAAAATGTTATATAGAACATATGTGGAATTGGTAGAAATGCTCTGCATAGAAGTTAGCTGCAGATCATTGCACACTCACAAATACAGACCTTGGGTCAAGACAGATGTATGTACTTCAAGAAGTCCTAAGCAAACGCTTGAGTTTAACATAAAGGTTTGTTCACTAGATATCTGGTGAATTTGATCTAAAGAGCTTTGATAGCCCAAGGTTGCAGGCCAGATGGGCTGACATCACACATACACAAATGTACACAAGGGTGTGGTATTGGAGAGTATACATATGTTGTTTTGATCATTCAATAAAGGGTTGAGAGATAGTTTTCACATATACAAGGTGTGAGACTATTTCTGTGTGTTGTATCCTGACTTGTGGAGTGGTCTTGGCATGGGCCACTAGTAACCTGTATGCATTATTCTCTGCCTGTACCTCTTCAGAAGCCATCTTTTGTGCCACAGAGAACAGGAACTACATGATTCTGCTGGGGTAGGTTTGAACTAGGTTCATATCAAGCCCCCTTGAAGAAGCAGATCGTGACACCCGTCATTTGTGACGGGCAAGTTATTAGCATGTATATATATTTGATACCATTTTCTCTGTTGTGCTGTTCATTTGACAATCTTCTGTTCACCAATGTTTGTCTCAGATTTGGTGGTTGTCTAAATGCAAGAATGGGAGGTTTGGGGAATATATGTTTTAATTGTGTGTCCTCTGTTAGTAGTTGCTGTAAATCCTTAAATATTTTGTGTATTCCTTCTAGAACTGGATGGTATGTGGTTACCAGTGGTGAACGTGAAGTTGTTTCTTTAGTTTTGTATTGTAACAGGTGTTCCCGGGGTTGTTCTGATGGCAGAGGTTACATTGTGTGATGACACGAGGTTTGTAACCCTTCTGTCTGAAGGAGGCAGATAGAGGCCTCCATTTATTTGCAATCCCGTAACTAACTTCATACAGGCCGCATGTCTGCGGGTTCGAAATTTGCCAAAATTCCATCTGTATTTAATTGACTCAAGCCTGCAAGTACATAGCTAAAGTCTAAAACCGTAAACCATGAACCTGTAAGTAGCAATTCAGGGCATGATCATGATCAATTAAGCAAGCCCGTAAATTACAATTTAGACAGAGCCATGAGTAAATGAGGCAGTCACCATGACATTAGTCAAACATGGAGTTTAAACTACAAGCAATCAGTGTTTAGAAGTTTGATCTGCAATCAGATTCGCAATCCAGCAATGTAGAAATCAATAAAAATCAATAAATAAACTAGTCTAGTCCATGCGGGTTCCATGGTATGTATTAACTCCTTGATTCCCAAGATTGATATAACACAGAAATAAAATGTAAAAAAAATTGTTATTGAAGATTTGGGAGCTTCAGACTGTTGTGCAATTAATTATAATGCCTTACATCGCTTTCCCAGTATTTTAATGTACATTTTAATGTAGTGTTTATATTTGCTTTTACATTGCTACGAACAGGTATTAAACCCACTTGTAAGTCCTATCAAATACTCGTAGAATTTTTAAATACATTTTAAGGCAATTGCAGGCTTGTTGAATTGTTGCGGGCTTGAAACATCAAAAGAGTAGATAGAATGGAGTTACGTTTTTTATAACCGCAGTGATTTTGAGCCTGTAACTCGCAAATGGATTGCGGGTTGCTAGAAGAGGCGAATTGCATAGCAAAAAAAAAAAAAATGACGGGCTACATTACGGGCTCCATTAATTACAATTTGCTCAATTAAATGGGGGCCATTGTCTTTAAGTGTTTATCAAGGTCTTCGGTGTTTGAACATATGCTGTGGTATCACTATGAATTATCCCTTGTTTAGTATGGGAGGGTTGAATCCTAGAGCTGTGGAGGTAACTGCATCTGTCTGTAGGTTTGCCATTTGTGATGGAAATGGTAGTATCCAGAAAGTTCACCTATTCTGCAGAGTAATTCATTTTAAGTTTAATAGATGGTGGAAGGTATTGAACGAATTGTGGAAGTCTTTGAGTTCTTTTCCCCCTTCTGTCCATATGATGAACAGATCGTCTTTATAACGGTAGTATCTGTAGAGTTTGTGGGCAATGCGTAGGTAAACCTGTTGGTTGAAGGTAAAGTAGTCGTGGATTTTTTCCAGTAGTTTGGCAATGGTATCAGAGTTATATTTCTAGTTCTGTGTGTGTGTGTAGAGAGAAACTTCATGCATGCCTCAGTGCCATCTTTATGTGGGATGTTGCTGTAAAAGGATTCCACGTCCATGGTTACAAGTAGCGTGTTAGCAAGTAAGTCCTCAATCTGACTGAGTTTGTTAAAGGCATATCTAAGTGAGCTGGATTATGAATGCATCTGATTGAGGAGATTCGGTAGTGTATGCAAACATATTTTTGCATGACAAAATACCAAAATAAAAATGTAAATACTTACCTTTAAGTTAGCAAAATATTTTGCAATTCCTCACAGTTTAAAAACAGGGTCAACACCCTCTCCAAACCCAGGCTAAACATGTGGCTGAAACATTTGGGGTTGCTGTCTGTGCTGTGAAGCAGCCTGGGAAATGTAGTCAGATTCATATGAAAATAAATAGTACTTTCTAGCATGTGCCAATCTGTACAGCACATCTCACTACACCTGCAGTTGTCTGTTAACTGCATCACTGCTGCTGGTATTTAAAGTTCCCACAAGGAGACAGGCACAGAGAAATAAGCTGTGACCCCAACAACCATGTGACTGGCAGCACTTCCTCTGGAAGACCCAAACTGTACCCAGATGCTGTGCAATCTGTACCCACTGTAATGTAAGCTTCATGGGGGTGTGCAGATCCAGATAGCAGTACCCAGCATATAAATATGTAAGTACATTCAACTTTTCAATATAATATATACTTTTCCACTAATCAGTGGCAGTTTTTTAGGAAACATTTGAAACCCAGGAAACATCTGTATACCTTTAATAAAGTCAGTGCTGTCTTGTATATAGTTGTTAGTATTTTTAACTAGTGGCTTAAGGATGTTTTCAACAATGTATTCCCAGAATGCAGTGTAATAACTGTTTTTCTCTGAACTCTGAGCTGAAAGCAGGTTTTTTAACTTGCTTTAGACATTCACATGTGAACACAGATGTACTTTTTATTTACTGTACTACTGTACGGTGGAGGGTTTCTTTCGCTCTTTTGCCCACCATATATTAAATGATTGTTGTGGTGAACTACCTACTCATAATTTCCGCATCACAAGCTGAGATCCTGCTCCATGCTGATGATAGCCAGTAAGCTTGAAACAGCTGTACATGGGTAGGATTCTCAGCTTCTGTAAAATCCAGCCTTGGCTTTGCATTAAAGCTGTGAAATACAGCAGGCATAAGCTTAAAGTTAGCCCTGTTTGAAAATGGCTATGGACTGAAGAGAGAGAGGCATTTGTGGGCACATTTGCATGTCCCAGCTCAGCTTCCCAGAATTCAGTGTAATAACTGTTTTTCTTGGAATTATAAGCTGGAAGCAGGTTTTTAACCTTGCTTCAGACATTTAAATGTCAACACAGATGTAATATTTTTTTACTATATATATATATATATATATATATATATATATATATACAGCTGTGGAAATTTCCTGGAAGCCTGGGCTCCTAAAATTTGTACTGCTGGCTCCTAAATAATATTCTCCTAAGTATAATGCATCTATATGAAGGGTTCCTTTCCAGAACACAGCCTGAGTTTATCCCCAAAACATTTTATTGATCATGAAGGCATGTTCTTTATAAGAGCATATTATAAATATGACACATTGGTGCCCTTTAATGGTTTAGAAACATTGCATTTATCACATACTCTCTTCCTTTTCTCCCTTTATTGCATGATTTATAAGTGGGCAAGCAATGCAACAAAGCCACAGGAAAAGCCAATTGGATGCCTAGATGTATTGATAGATAATTCAGCAGCAGAACAGCTGAGATACTTATATACTGCATGGATACCTAGTGACACCCGTGCTCAGCAGCAAGAAAAACTTCAAGTCCCGCTCCAGCAGAAATCTAATTGTCTATTTTCAGACATGCAACCTTCACCAAAATATCATGGATTCCTTCAGGATCTACTTATTCTAATTTAGAGTAGGTTAATGACTTACATAGGGTTCCGTGGTGGTCCAGTGCTTAGGATTCAGTGCTTTCACTGCTATGGCCTGGGTTTGATTACAGTCAGGGAACCAAGAGATCAAACCACCATGAAGCTATGTAGGGTTGGGTTTGGTCAGTACTTGGATGGGAGACCACCTAGAAATACCAGAAACCGTATGCTGTGGCACACTGAAAATGAACTGGCCATTTCCTGATACGGAAATATTTAACTATATTAAAATCAGGCACTGGGTAGAAGAAGTTCTCAGGGAATTTGGCCCGCCTAAAGACTCCTGGCTCACCACAATTTGCAGACACTCAGCCCTTACTAAGGGTACACTGGGAGCAATATATAACATAATTAATGCTCCCCCCTTGGATTCACCAAAGCCTTCCTTTATGCTGAAGTGGGAGCTGGACTTGGAGCAGACCTGGGATGAGCCCTCCTGGTCTAAAGCTTTCTCTAGCCTTTCTAAAGGGTCCCTTAATTTTAGCTAGTTGGAAACCTCGCTGAAAATCCTACATAGGGCGTATATGACCCCCGCTAGACTAAATAGAATTGTGCCTACAACTTCGGATAAATGTTTTAGGGGATGTCAAGAACGAGGGGACTTCATTCACGCGTGGTGGAAATGTCCTTTCGTCTCAGAAACCTGGGCTGGAGCGGCTGATCTACTTTCCAGATTATTTAGTATCCCACTTAAACCTTCCATAGCGACATGTCTCTTAGGCAGGAATTATAAGGAACTGGGAGGGGTGGGCAATAAATTGACACAATTGATTTATCTGGCAGTAAAAAACATCATAGCGAGAAGGTGGAAGGATAATTCCATTAACTTCCAGGAAATCAAAAACAAAATAAACTTCCTATTTATACATGAGAGAATGACTCATACACTATTGGACACACATCAAAAGTTTCTGGAAATTTGGGGACCCTGGATCTCCTCCCCCGACTGCATTTCATAGGTAGTGGGGGGACGAGTTGAATTTTTGCTAGGGAGGCTCTTTACAATTGGAAGAGGAGTGGAGCGGGGGGCGGACTGGAGCAGGCGGAGCGGGAGAGGACACTGGAGGCTACTTCGGACGAAAGGTAACGACAGTAAAACTAAGATTGGGTAGCACAGGAACTGAAAAGGCCACGGTATAGTCAAATCCTGACCTTTTGTAGTAGAAGAGCGGATGGGAAGCAATTATCTACTATTTGCTCTTTTCCTTACTTCTTCATTTCTTTGGTTATTTGTTTATTTTTCTCTTCTTTTCTTCACTTCTTCCTCTTTCTCTCTTCTCATGTGTTCATAGAATATATTGATTGTAACACGATTGTTTATTTAAACCAATTTGTGCACTGAAAACGTTAAAATTATATTAAGGAATAATTCAACAAAGAGAAGCAGTTGCTTAGGATAGTAATTATCCTTTCTTGACATGTGGAATTATGTTTTATAGTATGTGCTTATTTTTGTACAAGTTTTTTCTTAATTATTCTTAATAAAAAACTTTATGAAAAAAAAATGAACTGGCCACCCATTCCAGTATCTCTGCCATGAATACCAAGTGGATCAGCATGATGTCTTGTGGTCCATGAGGTCATGGAAAGTCGGAAACGCAAACAATAACAACAATGACTTACCTACCTTATTAAGTTATTTATTCTAGTATATATTTTCTTTTAAGAAAAATATATTTTGATTTGATAATTTGATCTCAATGTTATATTACACTTATGGATTCTTCTATGTTCATCCATAAATAAAGTAGATCTAAAAAAGAGAAGTTTCTGTGCTATCATCCCACTCATGAGAAAAAACTTATACAAATGCATATTAGATTTTCTATATATAAAATTATGTTTTAATTGGTTTTAACTATAGCAGTGCTAGCTTTTACACCATTCAGACTGATCGAAGATTAGTGACATTGTATCTGCATAAATCTGTTTAATGGGACATTCTCTCAGGTCCTGACAGGACCATAAATGCATAAATATCTTCTTCATAATAAATAGTAATACATTTTCACTTTTTTGTCCTTTGAGATAAAACAAACAAACAAACAAAAAAACGAATATGTTTATATTTTGTCGGTTGCAACAAGGAGATTTTTTGGCCAGTTGAATGTACTTGTGATTTTTGTTCATTGCAGTACCTATCATGTGAAGGAATCTCAGCACAACAGTTAAAACATTGATTTAAAAATATATATATATTTGATTTTCAGTTGTCTAATGAAGTAAAGCCAAATATTGCAGCGGGCAAATAATGTGGAAATATACATGAACAAATATTAGTTTATTACCTTTTATATGCAATTATTATACTGTGGCATTTACTATTTTGGCTTCAGCAAATCAACTTCTTGAGGTAGGAGGAGAAAGTAGGTCTGGTTATTGAGAATGTGGCAACTTCAACTGCCAGTGCTCCCAGGGAATCTCATTAGTATTTAAAGATATATCCTCATGAGAAAGTAACAGGCCGCAGCAGAGAAGTAAACTAAATGGAACGCTCCAGTAAAGAATAACTGCATATAAGTTGCAAAATATGTTTATTTTTATTTTTTGCTGTCTAAAAAATGTTTTTTATTCTCATTTAGTTATTTAAAAGACCATATAGGAATCATTTCCTTCACTATTACTACACTATATATTTAATTGAATTTAACCATCCACATCTTCTATGTTCATCCATAAATAAAGTAGATCTAAAAAAGAGAAGTGTACTGTCATAGGTGATATAGAGATGTCATCTGATGTCACCAGTAATATAATGCATGATGTCATGTATGATGGTATATGTGATCATCAGTAATATCAATAATCGCTGATTTAGGCATATTCTATATATTGTTATGAATAATGACATCAGAAAATATTTTGGAGGAGGAGTTTAAGTTTCAAAATTAAGTTTCAAAATTCAAAATTTTTCTTTTTCCGTACAATTTTTAACTGGTCTCTTAATAGAGGACAAACACATTTTATATATATATTCTCCTTTATTTGTAACACTACAACACCTTCCATAGCGCAATACAGATGTTAAGTACAAGGCATAAACAATTTTAATACATTGCAGAATTGAAAATAAAACAAAAGAATGAATTGAATCAAAAATAAAAATACATAGTGTTTTCTCTATGAGTAAATTAATATATATATATTTAAAGATATATATATATATATATATATATATATATATATATAATATCAAACATCTTGTCAGTCAGAGCGGCATCCCCTTGGTTGTTTTTGAGTATAAGCTCTTCTTTCCGCCCATTCAGTGCCTCTGTTGAAGGAATCCAATGCTCAGCAGCTGGGCGAAACAAGTTGGCTTCGTCGCTGCCAATTGTGCAGATAGCTGGCACTGGTACCACAGGTCCGGAGGCGGCAGGGAGGAGGATGGGAGATCACAGAAGGAAAGATGGACAGATGCCACAGAAAGCTGGAGCTGAGAAGATGCCAACTCTTTCAGCATGGGGCCAGGGAAGCTGGCACCGCATACCCAGGCAGGCGGGAGGTGGTTTGGCACAGGCGCCATTGAGGATGACACAACATGCATCGTGTGTGAGACAGACAGAGGAGAGGGAGTGTGAGAGAGGCTGGATTGGAGGAAGAGAGTGACACAAAGAGGGAGAGCAGGTATATTGCGAAAAAATCAGCAGGTATCAGTGCCCAGTGCGGCTTATTCTATAGATACTGGGATTTGACTTCAATCATTTCTGCAGCTGTAACTTAAGTATAGGCACAACTATGGTGGGACCGCCACGCCAAGATCTGGGGCGTCTGTTCCTGATCAGACACCTAGACATAGGGAGATCCAAGGATTGGGCATTTTTCCCAGATTTTTCCCATCTGTTTCTTTGCTTTCCATATTTTCACATTGTCTTATCGGAATAACGCGACTCTCTATGGAAGTGTTCGTCGACTTCTTCAAATTCTCGTGGTAAATTTGTGCATTGGGATCCGCTTTCTGTGGATATATCCTCTGAGTGGACCTTCGGTGGCTTATTCCTTGGATATACAGATATCTGGGCACCTCTCAAGGTTATAACATTGATGGCTTTCCCTGCTTAGCGTTGGACTGGATACAACAGCGGACATGACACGCCAGTGAGCGCCAGATTCTGCAACCATATTTGCCAATTCAGCTCCTGAAAATTACAGTGTTTTCCTGCAGAATGGAAAATACTTGGAAAATGAAGGGTGTTTTTGCTACATTGATACATTTTCATTTTGTTGGCTGCAGCGAGACCTGGATAAAATGCGCATTAACCTCTTATGAAGGATAACCGTGTGAAATATAGGATTACTTGAAAAAGGTTGTAATTTGAAGTTGGAAGGTAGAAGACTCAGAAGAACTGTATTACAAAGAGGGTAGTGGATGACTGGAATAATCTTCCAGCAGAAATGCCTAGGAGCAAATAAATTAAGGGAATTTAAGAACGCCTGGGGATATACATACGTAGCGTTTTATCTACAGGAAAATGAGTAGATAGACCTATAGATTATATTATAAGAAAATGCAGATGCTTATCTTTAAGGCAACAGCACTAGGGAATCAACAGCATCATGTAATCTTTTATTCAGTCTGAGAATATGTGTGCTTATATGCATGGAACACAATAGGCCAATGGTTTGTGCCAACCTCAAACTTGCACTGTGCCATCACCAGTATAAAGGCCAGTGCCCATAACACTGCAGATGGGCAGATGTAAGAGGTGAATTGGAATTTCTAGATAATGCATTAGGTTCTGATTTGGTCTGTAAGGTTTAGTGGGTAATGGATTTGGATACAGTTTGCGGCAAAGTGTTACTGAATCCTGCACTGCAACTTCTAACTGTCCATGGGGATTGACACATACCTAGAGAGGGCACACTGTAAACAACTTTAATATATAATTAAGTGTATTAGTGATTTTCTCCTAGCAGATAGGCCATCTCTCAATACCAGTGAATGGTTATTGAGTGCCTCTCGGTAACCATTCGCTGATATTGAGAGATGGCCCCATCAGCGAGGCAGTCAACTGGTAATATATAGGGGCTGGTGCACGGGGGCTGTATAGGAATAGTTGAATACTTTATTGGTTTGTTCTGATTCAACTTGGGCGCAGAATATTAAGATGAAAACAAAGAGATAAAACAGTAAAGCTCATACTGCATGGCAAGCTGTCTTTTGTAGTGTCTATCTATCTATCTATCTATCTATCTATCTATCTATCTATCTATCCATCCATCCATCTATCTATCTATCTATCTATCTATCTATCTATCTATCTATCTATCTATCTATCTATCTATTTATCTATCTATCTATCTATCTATCTATCTATCTATCTATTTATCTATCTATCTATCTATTTATCTATCTATCTATCTATCTATCTATCTATCTATCTATCTATCTATCTATCTATTTATCTATATCTATCTATTTATCTATATCTATCTATCTATTTATTTATCTCTCTCTCTATCTGTCTGTCTCTCTATATCTGTCTATCTATCTATCTATCTATCTATCACTAGCTAAAAGTATATGCCTATCTCTCTTTCTAAATCATTTCGTTACGCATTCTTTTGCTTTTCATCTCCTCCATTCTTTCTTTCTCTCTCCCCCCATCCTATTTTTCTGTTGTTTCGTTAATTATTTAGTTCTGTTCTTCTATCTTCACCCCCGCCCGCTTCAGCTTTATCTTTCCCTTTTTATCCAGCATCCTACTTTTTATAAGTCCAGACCCCCCACCATCCACTTACAATATAACCTCGTTGTGTCTGTTTGCTCACTCTCATTCTTTTACACCAATTGATTCTTCCCATCTAATACCTCTCTATCTCTGTCTTCCATTGCACTTTGTTCTCCTCTATTACCACGTTTATCTCTCCCCCTGTACTCTTAGTCTTTTTTCATTCTCTTCTTCTATGTCACCATTTCTTACTTTGCCCTCTTACACACTATTTGTCCCACTGCTCCCCCTCTTTCTTACTCCTTTCTTACACATTATCCTCCCCTCTCTCCTTTCTAATTATAGTTCATATTCTCACTCTCTATCACTTACTCTAAAAATCCTCTCTCTCTGATATTCTCCACACTGTCTTCCTCATCTGCTCACAAACACTCTCTCTCATCTCTTTGCACTCTCTTATCACTCTATCAGTACAATAATACTATACATGACTACACAGTACAAAATAACGTGACTATAATGTATGATTATCGATAAAGCTTCGTTATACATTATTTACTCTGTCTCTCACCACTCTCTTACATTTTGCACTCTCTTTCTCTAATTCTGGATCTCCAATATCTCACTTTCAGTTGTTTCTCTCTTATCTCTTCCCACACATTGCACACTCTTTCTTAGCTCTCCACACAGTCTCTCCTCTCTCTCTCTTCACATTTGCCCTCTCTTTCTCCCTCTCTTATCTGTTCACACTCTCCCTTCTTTCCTCTCTATCTGTTCACACTCTCTTCTCCTCTCTCTATTTTCTCTCTCTGCTCGCACTCTTACTTTGCCTCTCTATCTGTTCACTCTTCATTCTCTTTCTTATTAGTTCACACTCTCACATCTATCTCTCTCTTATCTGTCCTCACTCTCCTTTCCTCTCTCTCTTATCTGTTCACATTCTCCCTTCTCTCTCTTACCTATTCCCACTCTCCCTTCTTTCGTCTCTCTCTTATCTGATCACACTCTTCTTTCTTCCATCTCTCTTTTATCTGTTCACACTCTTTCTTTCTCTGTATCCATTCTCTCTCTCTCCTCTCTCTCTGTGTCTATTCACACACTCCCTTCTTTCTATCTATTCAGACTCTCCCTTCTCTCTCTCTCTATCTGTTCACAATCTGACTCCATCTGTACTCACCCTCCCTTCTCTCTGTTTCTCACTCTATCTGTTGATAATCTACATTCTCTCTCTCTCTCTCTGTTCACACTCTCTCTTCTCTCACACACACTCTCTCTGTCCTCACTATTCCTTCTCTCTCTGTCTGTTCTCACTCTCCATTTTCTCTCTATTCATATATAATATATGTTCTCACTCTCCCCTCTCTCTATCTGTTCTCACTCTCCCTTCCCTCTCTCTCTCTCTGTTCACACTCTCTCTTCTCTCTCTCTCTCTCTCTCTATCCATTTACACTCTCTCTTCTCTCTTTCTCTCTCTCTATCTGCACACTCTCTCTCTCTCTGTTCTCACTATCCATTCTCTCTCTATTCATATATAATATATGTTCTCACTCTCCTCTCTCTCTATCTGTTCTCACTCTCCATTATCTCTCTCTCTGTTCACACTTTCTTTCTCTGTTCTCATTCTCCCATATCTCTCTATAAGATCTCACTATCCCTTCTCTCTATCTATCTGATCTTACTCTCCTTCTCTCTCTCTCTCTCTCTCTCTCTCTCTGTTCACACTTTCCATCTCTCTCTCTCTCTCTCTCTCTCTCTCTCTCTCTCTCTCTCTCTCTGTGTGTTCTCACTCTCCCTGCCCTCTATGTGTTCTCACTCTCCATTATTTCTCTCTATCTGTTCTCACTCATGCCTCTCTCTCTCTCTCTCTCTGATCACACTCTTCCTTCCCTCTCTCTTTATCTGATCTCACTATCCCTTCTCTCTATCTATCTGATCTTACTCTCCTTCTCTCTCTCTCTCTCTCTCTCTCTCTCTCTGTTCACACTTTCCATCTCTCTCTCTCTCTCTCTCTCTCTCTCTCTCTCTCTCTCTCTCTCTCTCTGTGTGTTCTCACTCTCCCTGCCCTCTATGTGTTCTCACTCTCCATTATTTCTCTCTATCTGTTCTCACTCATGCCTCTCTCTCTCTCTCTCTCTGATCACACTCTTCCTTCCCTCTCTCTTTATCTGATCGCACTCTCCCTTCCCTCTCTCTCTATCTGATCGCACTCTCCCTTCCCTTCTCTCTTTATCTGATCTCTCTCTCATTTCCCTCTCTTTCTATCTGATCTCACTCTCCCTTCCCTCTCTCTTTATCTGATCTCACTCTCCCTTCCCTCTCTCTTTATCTGATCTCACTCTCCCTTCTCTCTCTCTCTTTATCTGATCTCTCTCTCATTTACCTCTCTCTTTATCTGATCTCACTCTCCCCTCTCTCTTTATCTGATCTCTCTCATTTCCCTCTCTCTTTATCTGATCTCACTCTCCCTTCTCTCTCTCTCTTTATCTGATCTCTCTCTCATTTCCCTCTCTCTTTATCTGATCTCACTCTTACTTCTCTCTCTCTTTATCTGATCTCTCTCTCATTTCCCTCTCCCTTTATCTGATCTCACTCTCCCTTCCCTCTCTCTTTATCTGATCTCTCTCTCTCATTTCCCTCTCTCTCTATCTGATCTCTTTCTCCCTTCCCTCTCTCTTTATCTGATCTCTCTCTCATTTCCCTCTCCCTTTATCTGATCTCACTCTCCCTTCCCTCTCTCTTTATCTGATCTCTCTCTCTCATTTCCCTCTCTCTCTATCTGATCTCTCTCTCCCTTCCCTCTCTCTTTATCTGATCTCTCTCTCCCTTCTCTCTCTCTCTATCTGATCTCACTCTCCCTTCTCTCTCTTTATCTGATCTCTCTCTCCCTTCCCTCTCTCTCTATCTGATCTCACTCTCCCTTCTCTCTCTTTATCTGATCTATCTCTCCCTTTCCTCTCTCTTTATCTGATCTCTCTCTCCCTTCCCTCTCTCTCTATCTGATCTCACTCTCCCTTCTCTCTCTTTATCTGATCTATCTCTCCCTTTCCTCTCTCTTTATCTGTTCTCACTCTCCCTTCTCTCTCTTTATCTGATCTCACTCTCCCTTCTCTCTCTTTATCTGATCTATCTCTCCCTTTCCTCTCTCTTTATCTGTTCTCACTCTCCCTTCTCTCTCTTTATCTGATCTCACTCTCCCTTCTCTCTCTTTATCTGATCTATCTCTCCCTTCCCTCTCTCTCTATCTGATCTCACTCTCCCTTCTCTCTCTTTATCTGATCTATCTCTCCCTTTCCTCTCTCTTTATCTGATCTCACTCTCCCTTCTCTCTCTTTATCTGATCTATCTCTCCCTTCCCTCTCTCTCTATCTGATCTCACTCTCCGTTCCCTCTCTCTTTATCTGATCTATCTCTCCCTTCCCTCTCTCTCTATCTGATCTCACTCTTTCTTCCCTCTCTCTTTATCTGATCGCACCCTCCCTTCTCTCTCTCTCTTTATCTGATCTCACTCTCACTTCCCTCAATCTCTATCTGTTCTCGTTCTTCCTTTTCTTTTTCTCTCTCTATTTGATCTCACTCTTTCTTCTCTCTCTTTATCTGTTCTCACTCTCCCTTATCTCTCTCTCTCTCTCTATCTGATCTCACTCTCCCTTCTCTCTCTCTATCTAATCTCCCTTTCCCTTCTCTCTCTCTATGTGTTCTCACTCTCCCTTCTCTCTCTCTCTCTCTCTCTCTCTCTCTCTCTCTCCCTCTCTCTATGTGTTCTCACTCTCCCTTCTCTATCTCTATGTGTGTTCTCATTCTCCCTTATTTCTCTCTATTTATCTGATCTCACTCCCCCCCTTCTCTCTCTCTTTATCTGTTTGCACTCTCCCTTCACTCTCTCTCTATCTAATCTTACTCTCCACCTCTCTCTCTCTTTATCTAATCTCATTCTCCCTTCTCTCTCTATATATATATATGTTCTCACTCTCCCTTCTCTCTCTCTATCTGTTCTCATTCTTCCTTCTCTTTCTTTCTTTCTTTCTTTCTTTCTTTCTTTCTTTCTCTCTCTATCTGTTCTCACTCTCCCTTCTCTCTCTCTATCTGTTCTCATTCTTCTTTCTCTCTCTATCTATTCTCACTCTCGCTTCTCTCTCTATATATGTTCTCACTCTCCCTTCTCTCTCTTTATCTGATCTCATGCTCCCTATCTGATCTCACCCTCCATTCTCTCTCTCTATCTGTTCTCATTCTTCCTTCTCTTTCTTTCTTTCTTTCTTTCTCTCTCTATCCTCACTCTCGCTTCTCTCTCTATATATGTTCTCACTCTCCCTTCTCTCTCTCTCTCTCTCTTTATCTGATCTCATGCTCCCTATCTGATCTCACCCTCCATTCTCTCTCTCTATCTGTTCTCATTCTTCCTTCTCTTTCTTTCTTTCTTTCTTTCTTTTTCTCTCTCTATCTGTTCTCACTCTCGCTTCTCTCTATATATATGTTCTCACTCTCCCTTCTCTCTCTCTCTCTCTCTTTATCTGATCTCATGCTCCCTATCTGATCTCACCCTCCATTCTCTCTCTCTATCTGTTCTCATTCTTCCTTCTCTTTCTTTCTTTCTTTCTTTTTTTCTCTCTCTATCTGTTCTCACTCTCGCTTCTCTCTCTATATATGTTCTCACTCTCCCTTCTCTCTCTCTCTCTCTATCTGATCTCATGCTCCCTATCTGATCTCACCCTCCCTTCTCTCTCTCTATCTGTTCTCATTCTTCCTTCTCTTTCTTTCTCACTCTATCTGTTCTCACTTTCCCTTCTTCCCTCTTTCATACTTCACAGTTTCTGCCTTGCTGCACAGCGCTGGGCTTCCCCTGAGACCCGCCAGATGTTCTGAGCTCTCCAGCACATCTCCCCCTCCCCACCTCATGAAATATTCATGACTCTGCCTGCGTGATCCGCCAGCGGCTGCTGAGACCCAGCACAGGACACGTGCCTAGCACCCACACCTGCCTCACCAACCAGGGGGGCTTTATATGGAGTGGCAACTGAGCCACGGAGAGAGCTATGGGCATTATTTATATTATACCTGCTTACTACTGCTCACTGTAACACTATGTCATGTATTAATGTTATATATAACAACTTTCTATTTTCTCCTTTCTATAATTTCCCATATTGATCCATATAACTCTTCCTACTGCCCCTCACTTTAGCGCATAATGCTATATATAAGAGCTCCCTATAATACCTCATATTGCTCCATGTAACTGCTTATTGCTGTATATAATACACTCTATGACTCCTATTGCTGGTCTATGTGTTAGCTCCATGTAACTATCCTTATATAACAGCTCACTATAACTCATAATGCTTCATATAAGAGCTTCCTATAACTCATCATATTGTTCCATGTAACAGCCTATGATTCCTCTTAATAACACTCTATAACTCCTCCTACTGCTCCATATATTAGCTCAATGTAACTCCTCAGTTTATCAACTCCTTATAAATCATATTACACCATTTTACAGCACCCTATACTCCCTCTACTGCTCCATATAACGGCTCCATATAGCTCCTCATATAGCTCCATATAAGAGCTCTTTACAACCCCTCCCACTGCTCTATAATATAGCTCCCTATATCGCTTTGCATTGCTTTATATAACAGCTCCCTATATGTTCTCCTATTTAGAGGTGTAGGAACTGGGGGATGCAAGGAACTAACTCCCCCCCCATCCCCCCCCCCCCCACACACACACACAGATTAAATGAATAGGGGAAACAAAAAATAGCAAAATTAAAGTTAATTATGCATTACCAGATTTGGGCACTTGAGGGCATCAGCGATATGGAGCAGTATGTCTTTCCCATGAAAGCTTTAACCCATAATGTATTTATATATATATATATATATATATATATATATATATTGTTTTTTTTAAAATTAGTATTATTATTATTATTATTATTTGGGGGGCCAGGGGCATTGAGAATTTGATCAAAGATCCACCCTGCTTCCTGTCCTGGGACTAGAGTTGAATTATCCCCCCCCCCTCCTACGCCCATGCTCCTATTGTGCAATATATCATCTACCTACTTATTGATATAAAAACTCCATACACCTCCTATTACATCATATAACAGCTCCCTATAATTTCCCTATTGCTTCATAAAACATATCATACCATTGTTCAGTAAACAAGCTAACTTATAACTCCTGCTTCTTCTTATAATAATTATAGCTTAATACACCCTATAATTCCTCCCATTGCGACATAAAACATTTTAACTAATCACTCAGTGAACCGTCTATTTATAGTATAAAATGTCTACTACTCCATATAACTCCTCATATATTTAATATTGCATCATATCACATCTCCCTGTAACTCCTCATATATCTTTTTCTTATATCTCCTATTATTGTTCCATATAACATTTATCTATAACTCATCCTACTGCTCCATCTAACCACTCTCTATAACTTGCATATAGCGATGTGTTTCTAACTAGGACAATACGACCCATGCCTAGGACAGCACATTTTCAGGGGGCAGCAACCTCCCTCGTGTTGGCGATGCAGTGCTATGAAATAGTGTGCAGATCTGCATAAATGTCCATATACAATGTACATTATGTGTTCTGACATAATGATTTAATATATATATATAATTGTGACATAGCTAGGGGAAAGGAGGAGCATTGACTGTTGCATGGGGGACCCCAAGTGTGAATGGGCCCTAGTGCAACATAAAAACTAAATATGTCCCTGATACAACCTTTCCATAGAAAGTTACTACTGAACTCTCCCTATAACTCATCCTATTGTTTTATCTTGCTGGTTAGGTGATTTATATCCCAATATTTACCTCTTAATCTTACCATGTTCCAATACAGCTCCAATTACTACCATGAAAGTCATTCATTATAGACACCTGGATATAGACAGACAGGTGCAGTTTGCTAGACATACCTCCTAACCTCCAGCACAGAAGGGGTTACACTCAAGACTGGCATCTCACTCCTCTGGTTCTGTGCCCAGCTGGCCAGTGACCCCTCATGACCTCTATTCCTTGGACAGTGATTTCTGTAAGAATCAATAAATGCTAAATATAGTCTGTGACAGATACTTCAATCCACTCTGCTGCTCCATCCCTTACTTTGCTATTCCTGTACTTACACTACACCACACACAATTCGCCTCTGCTGACACACAGAGCTTTGCCACTGCACCATGCTCTGCTATTCCTGTGCTTACCCTATAACACACACACAATTCTCCTCTGCTGACACACACAGAGCTTTGTCACTGCAAATGCTCTTCTATTCCTATACTTACACTACAACACACACAATTGTACTCTACTGACACACGTAGAGGTTTGTCACTGCATATGCTCTGCTATACATGCACTGACACCATACACATGTGATACTGAGCACAGAGCTCTAGCAGAGTATTGTGCTCTGCTGTTCCTGTACTGACACCATACACAGACAATGCTCTGCTATTCCTGTGCTATTTCCATACACACACACAGAGCCATGTCACTACATTATGCATTTCTGGCTAGGCCAATGAGGTCCAGGCCTAGGGCAGCACATTTTCAGTGGCAGCAGACTGCACATAAATATCTATATGCAGTGAGATTTCTGTCAGTAAATGTTCTTGACACGATCTAACATAGCACATACAGTATAAACATTATCACACAAACCTATTATTTCAAATATAGAAAGGGAAAAGGAAGTGCTGCGAGTGGGGAACACAAACAAATCTAACCTAGGGCAAAATAAAACTGGAATATGCCCATGGGCATTCATGTACTGGTACCACACACAAACACATACAATATCAATGTTTCTATGCCAACACACACACATATGCAGAGATCTGTAACTGTATAATGCTCTGCTATTTCTGTTCTAACACCACACACACCTCTCACTGCTTCATTTTCCATTATTTCTGTATTAACACCTCACACATCCTCTGCTATTCCAGGACATACACACACAATACACAAATTTATCACTGCAACCACGTATTCAGAATATCTCTAACACCCAGTGCTTACATACAGCAGTTCACTAACGTCCAGTGCTTGCATACAGCAGATCACTAACACCCAGTGCTTACATACAGCAGTTCACTAACGTCCAGTGCTTGCATACAGCAGACCACTAACACCCAGTGCTTGCATACAGAAGATCACTAACACCCAGTGCTTGCATACAGCAGATCACTAACACCCAGTGCTTGCATACAGAAGATCACTAACATCCAGTGCTTGCATACAGCAGATCACTAACATCCAGTGCTTGCATACAGCAGATCACTAACATCCAGTGCTTGCATACAGCAGATCACTAACACCCAGTGCTTGCATACAGAAGATCACTAACATCCAGTGCTTGCATACTGCAGATCACTAACATCCAGTGCTTGCATACAGCAGATCACTAACATCCAGTGCTTGCATACAGCAGATCACTAACACCCAGTGCTTGCATACAGAAGATCACTAACATCCAGTGCTTGCATACAGCAGATCACTAACACCCAGTGCTTGCATACAACAGATCACTAACATCCAGTGCTTGCATACAGCAGATCACTAACAGCCAGTGCTTGCATACAGCAGATCACTAACATCCAGTGCTTGCATACAGCAGATCACTAACACCCAGTGCTTGCATACAGCAGATCACTAACAGCCAGTGCTTGCATACAGCAGATCACTAACATCCAGTGCTTGCATACAGCAGATCACTAACACCCAGTGCTTGCATACAGCAGATCACTAACATCCAGTACTTGCATACAGCATAACACCCAGTGCTTGCATACAGCAGATCACTAACATCCGGTGCTTGCATACAGCAGATCACTAACGCCCAGTCTTTGCATACAGCAGATCACTAACACCCAGTGCTGGCATACAGCAGATCACTAACATCCAGTGCTTGCATACAACAGATCACTAACACCCGGTGCTTGCATACAGCAGATCACTAACAGCCAGTGCTTGCATACAGCAGATCACTAACATCCAGTGCTTGCATACAGCAGATCACTAACACCCAGTGCTTGCATACAGCAGATCACTAACATCCAGTGCTTGCATACAGCAGATCACTAACACCCAGTGCTTGCATACAGCAGATCACTAACAGCCAGTGCTTGCATACAGCAGATCACTAACATCCAGTGCTTGCATACAGCAGATCACTAACAGCCAGTGCTTGCATACAGCAGATCACTAACACCCAGTGCTTGCATACAGCAGATCACTAACATCCAGTGCTTGCATACAGCAGATCACTAACACCCAGTGCTTGCATACAGCAGATCACTAACATCCAGTGCTTGCATACAGCAGATCACTAACACCCAGTGCTTGCATACAGCAGATCACTAACAGCCAGTGCTTGCATACAGCAGATCACTAACATCCAGTGCTTGCATACAGCAGATCACTAACACCCAGTGCTTGCATACAGCAGATCACTAACATCCAGTACTTGCATACAGCATAACACCCAGTGCTTGCATACAGCAGATCACTAACATCCGGTGCTTGCATACAGCATATCACTAACGCCCAGTCTTTGCATACAGCAGATCACTAACACCCAGTGCTGGCATACAGCAGATCACTAACATCCAGTGCTTGCATACAACAGATCACTAACACCCAGTGCTTGCATACAGCAGATCACTAACAGCCAGTGCTTGCATACAGCAGATCACTAACATCCAGTGCTTGCATACAGCAGATCACTAACACCCAGTGCTTGCATACAGCAGATCACTAACATCCAGTGCTTGCATACAGCAGATCACTAACACCCAGTGCTTGCATACAGCCGATCACTAACATCCAGTACTTGCATACAACAGATCACTAACACCCAGTCCTTGCATACAGCAGATCACTAACACCCAGTGCTTGCATACAGCAGATCACTAACATCCAGTGCTTGCATACAGCAGATCACTAACACCCAGTGCTTGCATACAGCCGATCACTAACATCCAGTGCTTGCATACAGCAGATTACTAACACCCAGTGCTTGCATACAGCCGATCACTAACATCCAGTACTTGCATACAGCAGATCACTAACACCCAGTCCTTGCATACAGCAGATCACTAACACCCAGTGCTTGCATACAGCAGATCACTAACACCCAGTGCTTGCATACAGCCGATCACTAACATCCAGTACTTGCATACAGCAGATCACTAACACCCAGTCCTTGCATACAGCAGATCACTAACACCCAGTCCTTGCATACAGCAGATCACTAACACCCAGTGCTTGCATACAGCCGTTCACTAACATCCAGTGCTTGCATACAGCAGATCAGTAATACTCAGTCCTTCCATATAGCAGAATACTAACATCCAGCAGCTCACTAATATCCTGTCCTTGTATACAGTAGATCACACGTTATGTAAAAAAGTATCAGCCTCTGCTTCTAGTTTAAATTGTCCAAAAGCAAAATGTGCTGTATTGTGAGTCTTATTTCCATATCACTACCCAGAATCATTAGCGGTACGGTTGAAGCAATGAGTACTTATCGCCTGGCTTGCTAGGGGCTTGTAGCTGTACTCAATATGTTGTTTCTTTTCATTTCCGATATCTTCTTTTTAGCTAAACCAGTATCACACTCCTTTTTTATAGTCATCTATTGAAGCTGAATTTCACAATCTGACTTTCCATCAATGATCCATTGGATCGTGGCACAAAAAGTTCACCCAACAAAACCCTGTACTGACTATGGATATATATATATATATATATATATATATATATATATATATATATATATATATAATGTGATCACATCTCCTCATTGAGTTTTTTCCAAAGAAAAATCATACTATCACATATAATAGTTGTCATAACTGCAATTTTGTCATTAACGCTATGTTAAAAGTTACGGGCGCCAGAGGCCCACACAACTTTGCTGCAATGAGCGCCCGCAAGACTTTGAAAAAGGCTGGCAATGAGCGCCGTAGTCCTACGATGAGCAAGACTTTGAAAAAAACTGTCAATGAGCGCCAAAAGCGCTAATTGCCACCCACAAGATGAGCGCCGAAGGCCTTCGGCGTGAGGCCTGCAAGACTTTGAAAACAGCTGGCAATGAGCGCGAGGCATGCAACACTTTAACGGACGCCATTTTTTTCAAGTCTGTAACTCGGAAGCCGTCGGAAGACCACCAAAAGACGCCAGTTACTTAAAAAATTAACTTAGAACCTCACACATAGGACAGGGGGGGAGGCAGGGAGCCTGTGAGTTCGGATGCAAGCTAATTTGAGGCTTAATTGGCGTTTTTAGCCAAAGGCGCTCATCGCGAGGCCCGTAAAGTAGACGGTGGGAGAGGCTTGCAATGCGAAGGCACTCAACATGAGGCCAGAACGTTGGATGACGCCAGCAATGAACAGCAAACTGTAAGTCGTGGGAGAGGCTTGGAATGAGCGCCAAAGGCGCTCATCGCAAGGCCTGCAAGTTAGAGGGGGGAGAGCCTCGCATTGTGCGGCAAAGAGCATTGCCAGGCTTCAAATTTTATTGCCGTCTTTTTGGGCAAGTCGCTAGTAAGTTATAACCTCCAATCCCCTTATTAATTATGTTGCCCTTCCCTGAACCTCCCAAGCTCTACAATGCCATGTTTTAGTGGTTGCACCCAAAACAGTATGCCATATTCTAGATTAAATCTTACAAGGGATTTATATAGTGACAGAATTATACTTTTGTCTCTTGCTTATTGCATGCTAATAATTTACTTGTCTTTGCAGCTACTGCCTGGCGTTGAGCACTCTAAGAAAGTTAGTTGCCCACCAGCACTCCCAAATCATTTTCTATCTTCAATACCCCAAATTTTGCAAATTTAGATTATAAATGGCATAATTAGTTTTCTTCACGAATGCATAATTTTACATTTCTCTGTGTTAAATCTCATCTGCCATTTTGCTGTCCGTTCTGATAATCCACCCAAGTCCCTCTGTGGAGAATGTACATTTAATTGGACTATTTAGGCTATTTTGTTTTACATAATTGTTTTTAATATGTTCCTTCTCAATGTAATTGTCATATAAGATTTGCACTTCACTTATTTCTATGAAGCCCCCATAGTAACAGATTTTCACTTTCTGGGTCATCCCTCTTTCTTTGTGTTCTCTCTCATGTTGGGTGCCATATTTTACAGGGGAGTTACACCCACACAGGAGGGATTTCACAATACCAGTATAACAAATAACATATTAATGTCTGTTTGCTAGTAGCCATGAACTAGTAATGTGAAATCACTCACTGTGACTTTAAGTCACAGCTGTGAAACATGGCACCTTATGACAGAAAACATGAAATTAGGAAACAGTTCTAGAATTTTAGAATCTGTTACTCTGTGGGGTTCTTAGCAGTGATAATTACATTAAGGAGGATACAATTAAGTCACCTGGTTAAAACATCTTTACAAAACAAACAAATCCCTTAAAAGCATTCTGAAAAATTGTCTTGGACAAATACATCTTTGTTTTCAGTTTTTGTTTTTCCAAGGCCATCACTTAACATCCAGTACTTGCATACAACAGATCACTAACATCCAGTGCTTGCATACAACAGATCACTAACATCCAGTGCTTGCATACAGCAGATCACTAACAGCCAGTGCTTGCATACAGCAGATCACTAACATCCAGTGCTTGCATACAGCAGATCACTAACACCCAGTGCTTGCATACAGCCGATCACTAACATCCAGTGCTTGCATACAGCAGATTACTAACACCCAGTGCTTGCATACAGCCGATCACTAACATCCAGTACTTGCATACAGCAGATCACTAACACCCAGTCCTTGCATACAGCCGATCACTAACATCCAGTACTTGCATACAGCAGATCACTAACACCCAGTGCTTGCATACAGCCGTTCACTAACATCCAGTGCTTGCATACAGCAGATCAGTAATACTCAGTCCTTCCATATAGCAGAATACTAACATCCAGCAGCTCACTAATATCCTGTCCTTGTATACAGTAGATCACACGTTATGTAAAAAAGTATCAGCCTCTGCTTCTAGTTTAAATTGTCCAAAAGCAAAATGTGCTGTATTGTGAGTCTTATTTCCATATCACTACCCAGAATCATTAGCGGTACGGTTGAAGCAATGAGTACTTATCGCCTGGCTTGCTAGGGGCTTGTAGCTGTACTCAATATGTTGTTTCTTTTCATTTCCGATATCTTCTTTTTAGCTAAACCAGTATCACACTCCTTTTTTATAGTCATCTATTGAAGCTGAATTTCACAATCTGACTTTCCATCAATGATCCATTGGATCGTGGCACAAAAAGTTCACCCAACAAAACCCTGTACTGACTATGGATATATATATATATATATATATATATATATATATATATATATATATATATATAATGTGATCACATCTCCTCATTGAGTTTTTTCCAAAGAAAAATCATACTATCACATATAATAGTTGTCATAACTGCAATTTTGTCATTAACGCTATGTTAAAAGTTACGGGCGCCAGAGGCCCACACAACTTTGCTGCAATGAGCGCCCGCAAGACTTTGAAAAAGGCTGGCAATGAGCGCCGTAGTCCTACGATGAGCAAGACTTTGAAAAAAACTGTCAATGAGCGCCAAAAGCGCTAATTGCCACCCACAAGATGAGCGCCGAAGGCCTTCGGCGTGAGGCCTGCAAGACTTTGAAAACAGCTGGCAATGAGCGCGAGGCATGCAACACTTTAACGGACGCCATTTTTTTCAAGTCTGTAACTCGGAAGCCGTCGGAAGACCACCAAAAGACGCCAGTTACTTAAAAAATTAACTTAGAACCTCACACATAGGACAGGGGGGGAGGCAGGGAGCCTGTGAGTTCGGATGCAAGCTAATTTGAGGCTTAATTGGCGTTTTTAGCCAAAGGCGCTCATCGCGAGGCCCGTAAAGTAGACGGTGGGAGAGGCTTGCAATGCGAAGGCACTCAACATGAGGCCAGAACGTTGGATGACGCCAGCAATGAACAGCAAACTGTAAGTCGTGGGAGAGGCTTGGAATGAGCGCCAAAGGCGCTCATCGCAAGGCCTGCAAGTTAGAGGGGGGAGAGCCTCGCATTGTGCGGCAAAGAGCATTGCCAGGCTTCAAATTTTATTGCCGTCTTTTTGGGCAAGTCGCTAGTAAGTTATAACCTCCAATCCCCTTATTATTATGTTGCCCTTCCCTGAACCTCCCAAGCTCTACAATGCCATGTTTTAGTGGTTGCACCCAAAACAGTATGCCATATTCTAGATTAAATCTTACAAGGGATTTATATAGTGACAGAATTATACTTTTGTCTCTTGCTTATTGCATGCTAATAATTTACTTGTCTTTGCAGCTACTGCCTGGCGTTGAGCACTCTAAGAAAGTTAGTTGCCCACCAGCACTCCCAAATCATTTTCTATCTTCAATACCCCAAATTTTGCAAATTTAGATTATAAATGGCATAATTAGTTTTCTTCACGAATGCATAATTTTACATTTCTCTGTGTTAAATCTCATCTGCCATTTTGCTGTCCGTTCTGATAATCCACCCAAGTCCCTCTGTGGAGAATGTACATTTAATTGGACTATTTAGGCTATTTTGTTTTACATAATTGTTTTTAATATGTTCCTTCTCAATGTAATTGTCATATAAGATTTGCACTTCACTTATTTCTATGAAGCCCCCATAGTAACAGATTTTCACTTTCTGGGTCATCCCTCTTTCTTTGTGTTCTCTCTCATGTTGGGTGCCATATTTTACAGGGGAGTTACACCCACACAGGAGGGATTTCACAATACCAGTATAACAAATAACATATTAATGTCTGTTTGCTAGTAGCCATGAACTAGTAATATGAAATCACTCACTGTGACTTTAAGTCACAGCTGTGAAACATGGCACCTTATGACAGAAAACATGAAATTAGGAAACAGTTCTAGAATTTTAGAATCTGTTACTCTGTGGGGTTCTTAGCAGTGATAATTACATTAAGGAGGATACAATTAAGTCACCTAGTTAAAACATCTTTACAAAACAAACAAATCCCTTAAAAGCATTCTGAAAAATTGTCTTGGACAAATACATCTTTGTTTTCAGTTTTTGTTTTTCCAAGGCCATCACTTCTCTACTCAGAGCAGAGTGCATCTCTGTCTAGATGCTTGCGTTAGGATTTTGCTAGGTAAGCGTCTGTCTTTGCTGTCTATTCATTGTTGCTATTTATTAGGGCTGTTAAGCTTCTTAACGTCTCTTTATCCCTATTGATTACTCTGTAACAGTGCAGCATCCAACAGATCTGTCATAGCACATCATACATCACAAACACCATTCATCATATACACCATACATCACAAACATGGAGCTGCATATACACTGCTAGTGCTCAACAGCCAGTCCTGGGCTAGCGGGGGTCCCTGAGACCTTATATTCTGGTCCTCAGGACAAAGTGGGATGAGAGAGACTAACACTTTAAACATATCACTACCATTAGTCACATTTCTGGAAATTCTCTGCAGTTATTACATTCATAGTAGTGTGCCACATGTAGAATGCCCAAATACAATATTTTTGGGTCCCCTTGAATACTGGAAGGTAACCAGCTGGTCCCCAGCACAAATAGATTACTATACAATGTAGAAGAATGCACCAGGCTTTTACTGCAGTATAGTGGATATTTTGGAAGGATTTTGGTGCTTCAGGCACCTTAAAAAGACAGTTCATGAATAAAATATGTAATGGCACTTAAAAGCATTCAGCATAATTAAAGTCAATTACATGAAGTTATAGAATATTACATTTGTTTTGATTTCCACTGTTTATTTGTGGGAGATGGCCATTTTGGTGTCACTACCTCCAACCATCCATGTAGTGCAAACCATATAGTGTGACATTATGTGAGGAGAGCAGAAAGCAAGCTGTGAAACTCCATATTGCAGTTTCTAATACAGGAGAAACTGGAGTTGTGATAGTCTGCCCCCAGGTGATTACATGGACCACTAAGGTCTGCTGGCCATTCATATACACCACATACGTAAATCATAAAAGCCATGCATCATTTAAACATCATATTTCATAAACACAACAAAGCATATACGCCATACATCATATACAATAAACACCATAATAATGGCACACGTACTGCTAAGACCAGGAACCAGAGATATTGCTGGTTACCTTCTTTGTGTGTGATTGGGATAATCCTTACACCTCACCAATGAAAATTAGAGACCAGCACATATACATGTCACCAACAAGCTCTTGGAAGAGCTATACATCATACAATACACTAGGAAGGAATATAGCACGTATCCTAGCTAACACACACACTTTATTTGTGGAATCATACAGACTTAAATACAGCAGAAACACAATATATTTGTTTTTGCAATTGTGGGACTTCTCAATTCTTCACAAATCATGGAGAAACACAAGTCACCAACTACTATCCTGGAGCCCACAAGATTGGCTGTATATCACACAGATATCACTGTGTGTGGTCGACCATTACTTTCAGGTCACAATTTTCATTCCTTTCATGTGTGCCTGGGCTCATGTCCATTAGGTTTTTAAGCAAAGTACAAATATTTCATATAGATTACTGACTCTTTGTAGTCCCATACTAGCCAAAAAGCAATAATGACTATATGGGGCCACCAGGTTGCTTGAGTTAAGACTATTACGTGACTACTAATTCAGGGTTTTCATTTCATATACAGTTGTGCTCAAAAGTTTACACACCCCTGGCAAATTAGTAATATATGTACCATATTTTAAAAAAACATGAGTGAGCAGCAAAACACATTTCTTTTATTTCTTGAGGGATTCATATTCAACTGTAGGTTATAACAGAATGGCACAATCATAAAACAAAACATGGCAACAAAGAGAAAAATTAAATGGCCTGTTCAAAAGTTTGCATACCTTTAGTTCTTAATAATGTGTATTGCCCTCTTTACCATCAATTACAGCGTGCAGTCTTTTGTAATAGTTGTCTATGAGGCCCCTAATTCTTGCAGGTGGTAGAGCTGCCCATTCGTCTTGGCAAAATGCCTCCAAGTCATGCAAAGTCTTTGGTCGTCTTGCATAAACCGCAAGTTTGAGATCTCCCCAGAGTGGCTCGATGATATTAAGGTCAGGAGACTGTGATGGCCACTCCACAAACTTCCCCTTTTTCTGCTGTAACCGCTGGAGGGTCAACTTGGCCTTGTGCTTAGGGTCATTGTCATGCTGGAAAGTCCAAGAGCAGAAGAATGCAAATTGTCTGCCAGTATTTTCTAATAACATGCTGCATTAATCTTGCCATCAATTGTCACAAGATTCCCCGTCCCTTTAGAGCTAACCCCCCCCCCCCCCCCCCCAAAAAAAAAACACATCAGTGAGTCACCACCATGCTTTACAGTGGGGAAGATGGTATTTTTTTTACTATAGGTCTTGTTGACCCCTCGCCAAACATAGTGCTTATGGTTGTGACCATAAAGCTCTTTTTTGGTCTCGTCACTCCAAATTACAGTGTGCCAGAAGCTGTGAGTCATGTCAAGGTGTTGTCGGGCATATTGTAACCAGGCTTTTTTGTGGCATTGGCGCAGTAAAGGCTTCTTTCTGGCATTGCGACCATGCAGCTAATTTTTGTTCAAGTATTGTCATATTGTGCTCCTTGAAACAACCACACCATCTTTTTCCAGAGCAGCCTGTATTTCTCCTGAGGTTACTTGTGGGTTTTTCTTTGTATTCCAAACAATTCTTCTGGCAGTTGAGGCTGAAATCTTTCTTGGTCTACCTGACCTTGGCATGGTATCAAGAGATCCCCAAATGTTCCACTTCTTAATAAGTGATAGAACAGTACTGACTGGCATTTTCAAGGCTTTGGATATCATTTTATATGCTTTTCCATCTTTATGAAGATCCATTACCTTGTTACGCAGGTCTTTTGAAGGTTCTTTTCTTCTCTCAGTATCTAGCCTGCTCAGTGCATCCACATGAGAGCTAACAAATTCATTGACTATTTATAAACAGACACTTATTGCAATTTAAAAAAGCCACAGGTGTGGGAAATTAACCTTTAATTGCCATTAAAACCTGTGTGTGTCACCTTGTGTGTCTGTAACAAGGCCAAACATTCAAGGGTATGTAAACTTTTGATCAGGACCATTTGGGTGATTTCTGTTATCATATTGATTTAAAAAGGAGCCAAACAACTATGTGATAATAAATGGCTTCATTTGATCCATATCCTTCAATAAAATACTTTTTTTGCATGATCTGTCATATTTTAAAAATAAATGCCAACATTTCACAATTTCTGCCAGGGTATGCAAATTTGAGCACAACTGTATATCAGTTAACAATTAGCCCTGCTCACTATGCGCCTCATTCAATTGCTACGGTTTTGGGCTGCGGGGCCGCAAGGGGATGCCGCAAGCTACTTAACTATTCAATTGGCTTACGTTTGCGGCCTCTGATCGAGTTACGAGCCTCGAGCTGTGATCCCTTGCGATTAGTTCAATCGCAGCTTACTTCCGTCAAAGCCTTTGATCTTTTGTGGCCGGGAGAGTTGCGGCCACAAGAAATCCCTATTCGCTATTCAATTGCTATGATTCACCCTCCGTCAAGCCCGTAAATGGCTAAACGCGAACCACAGCTTACTTACACCAAAGAGGTCCCACAACGTTCTTACTTTCAAAATGTAGCACTAATTACCGTATATACTCAAGTATAAGCAGACCCGAGTATAAGCCGAGGCACCTATTTTACCACAAAATACTGGAAAAAATGAGTGACTCGAGTATAAGCCGAGGGTGGAAATGTGCTGCCCCCTGTGTCCCTCTTGTGCCCTCTGTGTCCCCCTCTTGTGTGCCCTTTTCTTGTGTCCCCGCTCTCTCTCCCCTGTGTCTCTGCTCCCCTCTCCCTCCCCTGTGTCTCTTCACCCCTCTCCCTTCCCTGTGTCTCTTTCCCCCTCTCCCTTCCCTGTGTCTCTTCCCCCCTCTCCCTTCCCTGTGTCTCTTCCCCCCTCTCCCTTCCCTGTGTCTCTTCCCCCCTCCCTTATCACCCTCCTCAACCCCCTCCTCATTCTCAACCTCCCTCCTCAACCCCCCTCCTCATCCTCAACCACCCTCCTCATCCTCCCTCCTCATCCTCCCTCCTCATCCTCAACCTCCCTCCTCATCCTCAACTTCCCTCCTCCTCAACCCCCCATCCTCAACCTCCCTCCTCAACCTCAAGCCCCCCATCCTCAACCCCCCATCCTCATCCTCAACCCCCCCATCCTCAACCCCCTCCTCATCCTCAACCCCCTTTTCAACCTCCCTCCTCAACCTCAACCCCCTTCCTCATCCTCAACCTCCCTCCTCAACCTCAACCCCCCTCCTCATCCTCAACCTTCCTCCTCATCCTCAACCTCCCTCCTCATCCTCAACCTCCCTCCTCATCCTCCCTCCTCATCCTCCCTCCTCATCCTCAACCTCTCTCCTCATCCTCAACCCCCCTCTCATCCTCAACCTCCCTCCTCATCCTCAACCTCCCTCCTCATCCTCAACCTCCCTCCTCAACCTCCCTCCTCAACCTTAACCCCCCTCCTCTTCCTCAACCTCCCTCCTCAACCTTAACCCCCCCTCATCCTCAACCCCCCCATCCTCATCCTCAACCCCCCATCCTCATCCTCAACCCGCCCATCCTAAACCACCCCTCCTTAACTTCAACCCCCCTCCTCATCCTCAACCTCCCTCCTCATCCTCAACCTCCCTCCTCATCCTAAACCCCCCTCTAAATACCTCTCCCTTTCCCCTCACTTACCTTCATCTGCAGCTTCTCCTCCGGCCTCCGCTCCTTCCTGCGTCGGCAAGCGGTATATGCTAATGACGTGACGTCACATGCGCGCAAGGTCATTAGCATATACCGGGTGCCGGCGCAGGAAGGAGCGGAGGCCGGAGGAGAAGCTGCAGATGAAGGTAAGTGAGGGGAAAGGGAGAGGGGGAGGAATTTAGAGGGGTAAAGTGAGGAGTGGGGTTTAGAATGAGGAGGGCGGATTAGAATGAGGAGGGGGGTTGAGGATGAGGAGGGGGGAGGGAAAGAGACACGGGGGTTAGAGAGACACAGGGGGTAGAGAGACATGGGGGGGTAGAGAGACACGGGGGGGTTAGAGAGACACGGGGAGGTTAGAGAGACACCGTGAGGGGGGGGAGTGACTCGAGTATAAGCCGAGGGGGCCCTTTTTAGCCTTAAAAGAAGGGCGGTAAAACTCGGCTTATACTCGAGTATATACGGTAAGCTAATAAAAAAGACATCCTGTACTTTTATGAGAAGCAAAAGGGATTTTAGGTCTTAGAATTAATAGCACAACATTCCCACACTCTCAAATCGCCATAAATCTATACTTTTTTCATGTTCAATTTTCGTGTTCCATCCATTATGCAAGTCCTACATGCTTGGAGCTTGAAGTGCAATGTCAGACCCGCAACAGCTGCTGGATTAGCCTCCGTCAAGCCCGTAAATGGCTAAAATTGAATCACAGGCTACTTGGCCACGGAGGTGTCGCAAAGGGCTTACTTACAAATCGTAGCACTAATTAAGCAAATAAAAAAGCTATCCTGTACTTTTATTAAAAGTGAAAGTGATGTTTGGTCTTAGAATTAATAGCACAAGATTCTCAAGATTGCAAACCAGCCCAAAAAAATACTTTATTTCATGTTAAATTTTGTGTCACAACCATCATGTAAAGTCCTACGGGCTTGGAGGTCATTCACCCTCCAAGTACGTACGGGCTTGATTAACGAGTTACAGGCTTGGAAGTCATTCAAGCCCTTAGGACTTTGGACAGAAATTAAACATGAAATAAAGTATTTGATTTGGGCGGTGTGCAAGCTTGAGAGTGTTTTGCTATTAATCCTCATGTCCCCCATTATGTTCTCCATCATTTACAGTGCTTTACAGTGATGGATTGAATTTATATTTGCATTTACATTTATATGAGTTTGCAGGCTTGAAACACGATTTACCATCCAGCGGCAAATGCCTATGGTTTGCGTATAGCAGGAAAGTGAACGTCCTTGCGGCGCCAGCCAATTGAATACCAGCGTAGACGTAGCACTACACAGGGCATGGAATCGCAGACTTGCGGCCAATTTACAGCCCCAGATTGAGTGAGGCTCTATGTAAACTGTCAAGTTTATCCATTCACCCCATGGGTTGCCATCGCATGATCAAGTCCATAAATATGCTAGTTACGGTACAGGTAGTTTAAAAATGGTGTACCCTGTTAGCTGCATAATGCTACATACATTTTATATATCATGTGCATCACATACATCTTAAACTCCATGCATCATATACACCACATCTACAGAACATAACATGCACCATAGCTACCATACATCATATACAACATATACCATATACACTATACTCAATGCATCATATGTATGACATACATCATATGTACTACAAAGGTTTTTGTACCACATATAGTACATCTTTTTATGGATACATTATACACAACATGTATCATATACACCATATACATGCTATACACCACATGTATAGTATGTACCATCTATAATATATATTACATGTTTTATATATTGTAAGTTTGCGAGTTTTCAATCGTGTGTCTGTGCCTTGGAAACAAGCACTATGTACATTTGATTATAAGCTCAAAAACCGGGCCCTTCTTTATAAGGTGTTAAGTTTGTTTTTTTGCCATGTACTAAACCCCTGTACAGCGCTACAGAATATGTTGGCGCGATATAAATAAAGATAATAATAATAATATATGCAGTGTATATATACACTATATTTTTATATATATAAATATACACCATAAATTATACAGTATATACCATATACATCTTTGCAACCTATATTGTGTACACCACATACATCATATGTACCATTCATCATATGCAAAACATACAACACATATATAATGCATCATAAAGACCTGTGGTTCTAGACAATCCTTGGATCTTACTTGCCAGTCTTTAGGGTAGAGTGCCATGAGCACTGGAATATAATCAACCAAGCCCCAGATCAAAAAGGTTTATAGTCAATGATATGGACCACATACATCATATATGCCATGCATCATATTCACCATATACCATTCATCATCGCTTTCACACACTTTAGATTATGTACGCTGTACAAAACCTATACCAGATAACACATACTCCTTGCATCATCTTAATAAACCATATATTACAAAGAACATATATTATACACATCCTGCATTTATCATATAAATGTTGCATCATACACACCCACCTACACTATGCATCACAAAATAATCCATATGCCACAAACACCATATATTATGTACACCATATATCACACATGCACTGTGCATATCATACTTCTTGAATCACACGCAATAATTATACTGTATATCATATAAGACAAACTGTATAACATATGCATAATGCATTATATGTGTATAGATCATTTGAATGGTGCACAGTTCCTGAAATATGTCATATATCATATTAAATGTTTGTTGTATTATAAAAACTAAGTGATTATGAGTTGCTCCATTTTAGACGTTTTAATATTTTACATTTAATTATTATGGGGGAAAAGTAGAGGCTTTTACACTGTAGCTAAAGTCTTTTAGTGGTTGAGCAGTTTTGTAAATCCTCAACAAGGGGAATTAATCGTTTTTATATGGTTTGATTCGTTGTAATTCTGATTCCATTATTACAATAAGAGATATACTGAAGACGTGTGTAACATTCTGAAGTCACTTTAACATAATGCAAATGAGTCACTGTCACTAAGACCATGAATCACAAATAGTGGTGTGGATAGGATGCACTCTTTGGAGGATAATACATATGATAATTTATAAGGTGGTGAAAAAAGGAAAAATAATTGCAGTTTATTAATTTAAATGGAACAAATCTTAGTGGTGGCAGGGATAGTAATGCTTGCGAACAACTACCTGGGTACCAGTGCTCAATATCAGGCTGCAGCTGTAAATGCAAATAACATATTAGCATGTACTAAAAGGGTTATAGAAGCAAGTATATATGGAGTACAAATTTGGACACCAGTTAAATAAGGACATTGTAGAATTAGGAAGGGATCAGAGAAGGGCAACAAAACTAATAATGGGAATAGAGGGATTAAACTATAAAAAAAGGCTAACCAAACTTAGACTTATTTTCTCTAGAAAACAATGAGTGTAAGAGCAGTTATGATTACCTTAAATAAACACATCCAGGATCAATAGAGGGTTTTGTCAGGTAGACTTTCCTTACCAAGAGGTTTACAACTAAAAAATTATATAAGCTTAACCAAAGAAAAATGTGGAACTCCCTGCACCCTCTCATAGATAAAGGAGCTTGTATCAATAGATTTAACTTTAAAGTGGGGTTGGATATATTTATGAGGGGTTGCAGGGACAGAGTTGATAATCTGTAAGGAGTGATAATCTGCCAGGAGTTGAAGTAAAAGGGTGGATGATCTACATGGAGTGAAAACCAATGAGATAATACAAGGAGAGTATGTGTTATCTAGAAGAAATGGTGATCTATGAAGGGAAAGTGTAAATGATCTGTAAGAGGTTATTTATCTGGGGTGCAGGAAGAGTGTGGGTTATTTGTAAAGGGTGATGATGTATTTGGACTGCTGGGAGAGAGTGGGTAATGTCATATGTATGTTGCAACCAGTGGGTTGATGACCTATGAGAGAATGTAGGAAGAGGTTGATGATTTAGAAAATGCGATGATCAGATTAGTTAATCAAAAATGAATCGTTATCTTTGCTTACATTAAAATTGTACAGTATTTGCTCCAATATCACCATACTTTTTGAACAAAGACTTTGAATTTGTAAGTTCTTTAGAACTACAGTGGGGGAAAAAAGTATTTGATTCCCTCTGATTTTGAACGTTTGTCCACTGACAAAGAAATGATCAGTCTATAATTTTAATGGTAGGTGTATTTTAACAGTGAGAGACAGAATTACAAAAAACAAACAAAAAAAACACAAGAAAAACACTGTAACGGAGCTGGAACACGCAGTCCAATATCTCCGCTAGTATACGGTAAAATCCTCAAGAGGCACTACAGTCTCACCATCCCCGACCTCCCATATTGGACGACACACAATTTGGGAGTCAAATGAATACTGACTTTATTTACCTTTACAGAAATATGTATACATCTCTTTGGCCACAGGTAATACACATGCCCATATTTGACCACACAATAAACATATAAAGAGAACAATAGGTGGGTCACACCTCGCCGAGGCTCCCTGGCAACTTTGATACAATCAGACATTGATTCAATTACACTTCTTTGTTCTTATCTGAGAATGAAAACACTGTATACAATGGACTTCCTTTATCTTATGCAGAGTCTCTGTAACAGGATTATCTCCCATGCTAAGTAGCTGCAAATGTCTGGGACAATATTCTGCAGAGCATCAACCAACATACATGCAGTATAATAGTAGGATCATATTTTAACCATAATAATCATAAAACAGGGTAAAACAGTGATGGGTTCCGTTACAAACACATGTCAAAAAAGTTATGAATTGATTTGCAGGCCAATGAGGGAAATAAGTATTTGTCTTAGTACTTGGTGGCAAAACCCCTGTTGGAAATCACAGAGGTCAGACGTCTCTTGTAGTTGGCCACCAGGTTTGCACACATCTCAGGAGGGATTTTGTCCCACTCCTCTTTGTAGATCCTCTTCAAGTCATTAAGGTTTTGAGGCTGATGTTTGGCAACTCGAACCTTCAGCTTCCTCTACAGATTTTCTATGGGATTAAGGTCTGGAGACTGGCTAGGCCACTCCAGGACCTTAATCGGTTTCTTCTTGAGCCACTCCTTTGTTGCCTTGGCTGTGTGTTTTGAGTCATTGTCATGCTGGAATATCCATCCATGACCCATTTTCAATGCCCTCACTGAGGGGAGGAGGTTCTCACTAAAGATTTGATGGTACATGGCCCTGGTCCACCGTCCCTTTGATGCGGTGCAGTTGTCCTGTCCTCTTAGCAGAAAAACACCCCAAAGCATAATGTTTCCACCTCCATGTTTGATGGTGGGGATGGTGTTCTTGGAGTTATAGGCAGCATTCCTCCTCCTCCAAACACGGTGAGTTGATTTGATGCCAAAGAGCCCGATTTTGGTCTCATCTGACCACAACACTTTCACCCAGTTCTCCTTTGAATCATTCAGATGTTCATTGGCAATCTTCAGATGGGCCTGTACATGTACTTTCATGAGCAGGGGGACCTTGCAGGCGCTGCAGGATTTCAGGATTAGTGTGTTACCAATTGTTTTCTTGGTGACCATGGTCCCAGCTGCCTTGAGATCATTAACAAGATCCTCCCATGTTGTTCTGGGCTGATTCCTCACCGTTCTCATGATCATTGAAACTCCACGAGGTGAGATCTTGCATGGAGAACCAGACCAAGGGAGACTGATATTTTGTGTTTCTTCCATTTGCGAATAATCGCACCAACTGTTGTCACCTTCTCACCAAGCTGCTTGGCGATGGTCTTGTAGCCCATTCCAGTCTTGTGTGGGTCCTAATCTTGTGTGCTCCTAATCTCAGCTCGTTACCTGTATAAAAGACACCCAGGAGCCAGACATCTTGCTGATTGTTAGAGGCTCAAATACTTATTTCCCTCAATGACCTGCAAATCAATTTATAACTTTTTTGACATGCGTTTTTCTTGTTTGATTTTTTTTGTTATTCTGTCTCTCACTGTTAAAATACACCTACCATTATAATGATAGACTAATCATTTCTTTGTCAGTGGACAAACGTTCAGAATAAGCAGGGGATCAAATACTTTCCCCCCCATTGTATGTATTAGTTATCACTACTCAATGTTGATGGTCGAACTTTTGTTTTAGTACACACTCACATCTTTTCATCTGAGTTTTAGGCAACTTTAAAGGACCACTATAAATTAGCAGAAACTACAAACATTAGCAGCTATGTAAGTCATGGGCATGAAAGCATTTTCAGAAAAAAATCCTAATTTTAGTAGGTTCTGTGCATGAAAACTGCTGATAGTCAGAGATCAGGCACGCAAGCAAGGCTTGCAAGCTGCTTTTCTGTGCCTATTAGAGAAGGAAGGTGTCCTGTTCAAAAATAGATATTAATGAATGGTACACTCCCATTCAGTCTCCAAGTCCACAGAACGTGTGGAAGCCATAAACATGAACATCCTTCATGCATAATCATTACCTACTAAAATAGTGTTTTTTTTACCTAAAATGTTTTTTCCAAACCCTAACACAGGTGCTAGTCTTGGTAATTTGTTACAAACTTAGATTCAATTCCGAGTTGCCCAATTGAATAGGGCTCTATATAAGCACATACAAAAAATGTTCACAGAACTTTTTAGTTACCGAACTTCTATCCAAAAGCAAGGTTTTCACTAACTAAAAACTTCTGTCAAAAAAATATGTTATGTGCTTATATAGAGCCCTATTCAATTGCCAAAATTCAAATTGAATGAGGACCTTAAAGAGCATATGTTTTTTCCTACAGTGGTCCACTAGAGTGATTTCTTATTTGGAAATCCAGCAACTGCCCAAAATGTATTTGTGCCAAGCAACATCCAAGTATATATTTTGCACTCATAAAAAAAACTAAAAAAATCAAGGGCCTATCTCATGCCCCACACATTTCTTTACAATATAGGACTGCCCCTTAATAAAGACTATGCTGTGATATTGCGCTCACTGTTCTTATATATAGTGAGAATACTCAGGTGTGCTCTAGCATATATACCCTGACTTTGTATATAGACTGTACATATTCACAGCTATGATATAGCATATTTACACTAACCTTCATAGTTACTTCCCTCACCCGTCTTTAGATACAGTAAGTCCTCATCTGCTTCATGCTTCCCATAATATTCTTTCTCACTTTCATTCATGGCTACTCACTGCCATTTCCTGCTTTTGTTACTCTATTCTTAGCCTAGTCCCCATATCTGTTGACTCGCTAATTTTATCCTCATTCTCGTCACCCCTTGTCTCCTCACTTCCCTCCACCTTTGTTTTATCTCACTCCTCCATACCTCCTCATCCAACCCCTCTATTCTTCATCTTTCCTCATCCTCCATAGCTCTGCGCTTCCCTTAAATTTTCTATCTCCCTCCAGCCCTGCTACACTCATTAATTAACCTTTCAATTATTCTTCACCAGCCAACACCTACTCATCTTGTTACTCATCCTGTCCATCCTCCTCACCTACCTTTACGTCCTCATCATAAAAACCTCCCCATTCCCATAACTCCTGACTACCCTCTTCCTAACCTCCACAGTTACTTTCTTCATACATTCGGAGACTTAATACCATTTATTTCTTCTCTTACCTCATCTTTTATCTACCCTATAACTGCTTACTTCATAGTTTCCACATATTTTCCACCCATCTGCACCATATCTCTTGCTCCATACATCCCCATTAACTTCCACCCTTGCTCATAACTCTCTTCTTTCACTCCCACCATAACTCCTTACCCAATCCTTCCTCTGTCCACACCCCCCTTACCCTCTCACTTACTTCAGATATCCTGTCTTTACCTGGTTCTCCTACCCAAATGTTATATCAACTTTCATATCTTTCCAATAGCCAATGCCTCCACAAATTGTCCCTCATTCAAGCCTTCCTCTCTCGTCAAAAATCTGTCCTCATTTGTCATCAACTCTCATCTAATCTGCCCCCGTCTAATCTCCTTCCTCACTTCCTTTTCCATCTCTAACCTCTCCTTAACCTACCCCACATATCTGCTGACTCCCCATGTTTTCCTCTTCCCTGTCATCCCTCCAAATCTTGTCTCCGTACTCTTATTATAAATCTTCAGCTCACACCACACAAGCTTCCTCATCCCCCATAACTCACCCCACCATAATTATGAATTCTATTCTTCATTAATCTTAATTCCCTGTATCCACCATAGTTACTTTTTTCCCTCCACAGACTGTGCCTCCTCACCAGGTCTTCTCACCACCACACTTTCCCAATTTCCTTTCTCTCTTCTTCTTAACCAATACCCAGTAACTACTAACTCACCCGTATTTTCCTCATTCTCCCTATCCCTTGTCTCACATTGTCACCTCACACCTACCTTCTAACCCATCTCTTCGCTCATCCCCCACAGTTCCTCACCCCCTATAACCACTTCCTTCCCATCCCCCCTTCCCTTCAGACTCATTTCCAGCATTCCTCTTAATACCACATTAACGAAGGCTGCTCATTTGAATACATAATCAGTTTGAGCATTCTGCCTGGCTAATTTCGAGGTGGGGAAGAAAACGAGGGTGGGTTAGGGGGGGGAGAAAAGAGGAATTTGCATATTAATTTTGCAGAAAAAAAGAGAATGTTTACAACATTCTTAGATGGGCACCCAGCGGGGTTTAACCCCTAATGTACAGAAATCTGGCTTCATCTTATCAGTTGAGATTGGCAGCTTTAATAGCAATCAGGATGTCAGCTAACCCATTGCAAGCAGAGCGGCACAGCATTATTTAACCCCTCCATTAAAGAAAAATAGCATCAATTATAGTAGAAACCTGAGTATCGCTGATCACTTTCCCAGGAGAAACCAGCACATCACCAATTAACCCTTTCCTTAATGAAATCTACACAGCATCACATAACCCCTTCTGAAATAAAACATACATACTATGCCAAAAAACTGCCAATTAAACATCGCTTAACCCCCTTCATAATAAAACACACGTATGCAGATAATAATTCCATCCCTTTAATATTAAAATTGTCTTCAGGAACATTTATCTCTTCTTTAAATTAACATACCTAGCACCAGTTATTCGCTTCCTGCACAACATCACTTGTCCTTTTCCTAACAGAAATGAACACTGGATCATTTAACTCTGAATAGTATCACTTACAGAACTAACATCTAATAATTCCTCTGTATGCCTGCAGAGCATTTCACCTTTATCTCACCACTGCATAGTCTGTAATGCGCAGCTCATCCCCTCAAGTGCCACAGATCATCAAAGTGTTGTTTAACCCCCTTTCAGACTCAAGCACAAAGGAGGGATTCTCTGCGGAATTCCAGAGATCAGGATCTGAAAAGCTCCGACGTGTTAACAGAGCTATCTGTATTATGTACACATCTGCATTGCAGAGCATTGCTTATCACAACCCGTCAGGAGAGATGGGGTTAAAATGCAGGACCATCTACTAAGGGATGTCGTTTATCAGGAGTCCCCAAATCCTGCACCCTACAGATCTATAACATGCCAATGTTTTCTTGGCACTCACAGGGTTTATTCTGGTTTTTATTCTCTGAATTAAATGTAGATAGGCGAACATAAATAGGGGGGTTTCAAGAGTTGCTGTAGAAGGGGGCACAGCGTGGAGATAACAGCTGTACCATTCTAGCAAGTAGTTAGCTCCTGATACCGTGTCTCCCTGGTAATGCACCGCTCCTCATTTACATACTGCAGTGTGTGCGCAATTAAAATGAACTTTTAATTTCTTCTGAGTTAATGACTTCTTGTCCTACACAACACACACAAATGCCAGGGGAACGTCATGAGACTGTGCAAGGGGGTGGGGGTAACTCTTTACTGTCTGGTTACTTATAGGTGGTCTCCTTATCTGTAAAGCAGGAGGTGAAAATTGGGGAATGAGTATTTCAGAGGATAGTCAGGCAGAAGTCTGTAATAAGCATCTGCAGATTATGGCCTTGCATTTTAGGTCGCAGTGAAACCAGGCTGGATTTTCCAAATAGCCAAATGGTTAGGGCCTAAGGTGATAGGAAATTAAGGGTGATCCTACGAATGGTGCAAACAGTAATTACAATATTTCTGTATCTCACTGCTTGGGATAAGGTAGAGTAACTCATATGGACTCATTTAGAAAGAACCTGAACACACAAGTAGAGAGAGAGAGAGTGAAATGTTGGACTGTTGGTGGCCCACCATTGGGCTAGATGAACAATCCCTCCTCATTTCACTTTCTTCCTTTATTTTCCCATTGTGCCCCTTCTCTAAATCTTTGTATAGCCCTTCTTATTAGCATATTTACATTGTTTCCCTTTGTTTCTTCTTATCTTCTGCACATTGCACCACATTGTTCCTCTTCCTTGGCCCAATCCTTCCTCTCTATCTCCTTTCCCTTCTGTTCATTCATTTGCATGTTTCTCTTCACCCCTTCTCTCCTGGCATCCCATGTCTATCCAACTCTACTTTCTTAATTTATCACACCCATTGGTTTTATCCACCAATTTCCTCTTATACACCCATTCTCTATCCACCATCTCTATCATTATTATCCCACTAGCGACTTGCCCGTCAAAAATTACGTGGCAACAAAATCTTGCAAGCCTCGGATACACATAAGGATGGCTTAGGGCGGTTAGATAGGGGTATTGTTTGCTATCACATCTGTGTATTTTTAGTTATTATTAACAAACAACCACAAATGTTTCAAACTATATCCTACTCTAATAGTAGGAAATCTTAATGACCATGAATAGAACATCAGAAAATGGAGTTGTTTGGGGAAAATCTCGAAGAGGTTGCAAGAATTCCCAGCCATCATAAACAAAAGGGCTTCATCTGATATATAAAAAGTATAAAAAGTCATTACTTTTTGTAGATACAAAGACACTTTGGGCAGATAAAAAGTTCTTCACTTTCTGGAGACCCAAAGAGTGCATTCATTTTTTTTCAGACCTAGAGACCATTGTTGGCATTTAGATCCAAGTGGCAGAGAACATCAAGACATTCTACAAGCAAATCAAAGGTAGTTTACATGATCGTCTTACATCCAAAAACTGAGGAAGATCATGAGAACCTACATTAATAATATGGGACATAAATACCCATGTGATATGACATTTTACTCTCCAAACAATATTTTTGACTCCTTTTACAGACTTTCACAGAGGGTAATAATTGCAATGTATTTCATGGTGAACCAAAGAGCTAATGTCCCAGGCCCTCATTCAATTGCGATTTGGCCAATTGAATAGTGCTCTAAATAAGCACATAACATATATTTTTTAAATACGTTTTTAGTTAGTGAAAACCTTGCTTTTAGATAGATGCTTACTAAGTAAAAACTTCTTTAAAAATATATGTTATGTGCTTATTTAGACCCCTATTCAATTGGCCAAATTGCAATTGAATGAGGGCCCCAGTGTGGTGACCAGATAAGATGGATCCAGAGAAGTATTGGGTTTATTTTAATTATTATTTGATGACACTGGCCTAAAATGAACAGAAGAAAGCCCAGATTAATAGACACACATTTGGTGCGTTTTTTTTGATGCAGTGTGTGCAGTATCATTTGAATGGATTCAGCTTCTTAATTGTGTACCTTATTTTGTTAATCGACACAGATGGCTGCATGAGACTCCTAATCTCAGACCGTAACAGATAAGCAAAATGCTTCTACTCAGCTTTTGTCTTTTTTTTAAACAAAAAAAATACAAGATAATTTTGATATTCTGTAATCCAATTTTGATTATATTTCTGTCCAGTTTAAATAAAACAAATGAATTCTACAGTTTTCTCTTAGAAAAGGTTATAACATCGGTTACTCACGTTTTTCAGATGATTACATTTTTTTATTTATTTTTTCATGAAAATCAAACAAATGTTAGGCTCTCGTTAAATAAACATTATATCAACATTATTTAAATAAGGACAGATATTCAGTTGCGAAAGAGGTTTTTATTATAATTCTATAGACCATTATATAAAAAAAAATAGCAAAAAGGTTTACAGGGAATTAGAAACTGTATGGCAGATTATTAGCAGGCATTGAATTACAGTAGTGGTAAGATAGATGTGGAGTTGATGTATGATGGTGGTAATGGAGTTGTATAGTAATAGTAGAGTAGGGCTGAATTAGTTGTAGGTAGAAGTTTCTTTCCCTTCTGGATCTCTACCATGTCGTGATGAAGGGTCTAGTGTACCTCAATGAAGATGTGAGCTGTTGGATGCCCCAAGATGGACAGGTCATAGCAGAGGGGTCAGACAAATCATGGTCCACTGGAAAATGAACTGGCAACCCACTCCAGTATCTTATGGATAAGCACAACCTGACACAATATGTGCCTGGCCTGCTGCTGTCCATAGGGTCGTAGAAGTTGGACACGACTGAAGGACGGAGCAACAAAAAGAGGCTGCTTAGGAGCGGACTAATGGTAGGGAAGGGTTATTCTAGTTTATGAGTGAAGTAGTTGTAGTGATATTGCAGGCTTGGTAGTGTAAGATATTGTAGGCAGTGGTAGTGTAAGATTAAATGTATTTGAAGGGTAGTGCTAGTGTTAAGGTAGTGGTAGCTAATATGTAGACTAGCTGCAGAGTAATGGTAGCAAAAAAGTAAAGTTGTTGGCGACCAATAGCACAGCATTGAAGTAGTTGTAGGGTAGTGATATTGTAGAACATAAGTATGTGTAAGATGGTGGTAATGTAGAACTGAAGTATTTGTAGGTAGTGATTGCTTAAGTATGGACTAATTGCAGAGTAGTAGTAGATTATGATTAAAATAGTTGTTTGGATGTTTTAGCCTATACATGAAGTAGTGATATACAGCATTTGTAAGATAGTGATAGTGTAAGACTGTATGTAGTTGTAGGGTGGTGGTTACCTAGCTGTAGGCTAGTGGTGCCTAACATGGTTTGCTGTACAGTAGTTTTAGCCTAAAAGTTTAGATGTTGAAGTGTAGGTGTAGCCCAGAAATGGTGTAGTGGTATGGACTTGTAGGGTAAGTAAATTAGTTGGAAGTAGTAACATTAAATACACAGTTAATAGTTTCTAGTTGTATCATTAGTCAGTCACATAGATAAATAGAATAAAAGTGTTGTTTAACCTCATGTAGTATCATTTCAAGGTATTGTAGACCTGAACTCTCTAGTCAAATCACTACCCTTAACCTGTCTGTGGTTTTCCATTAGTCCACAAGATCATGTGGTGATGGCTCCTATCTTCAAAGCTTCTCCACATGACCACAAGGCCCAATAGAAAGCTGCCGGTCTTTCTATTTGCATTACAAGATGCAATATGGAGATTAAAGTTAAAAAATAGTACATTCATTAGACATGGCTCTATTTTCTTTACATTGCCTAACCTTAGCTCCTCTTAACCCTGCATTCTCATCATTTGATAAATACCCCTATTCTTTCGAAATTGGAATTGAACCACCATATTTTTGCATTGCTGTTAAAACCATCTGACTTGCGGTGAAATAAATTTGCTCATCTAATGGAATGTGTGCATTTGCTTTCTCCAGTCTCTCTCACTGGTAAACACAAGAGCTGCCAGCAATGTGGGTGATGTATGGGTTACTGAGCTATTACTGAGTATATTACTGCTGTTTATATCGATCTAATAAGCCGTTAAACTACTTAAGAACTTTAGTGTTAAAAGTAAAAGGGCGTTGAGAGCCAGAGGTGGTGAGTTGCATCTAATGTTGGGATGTCCTAAATGGACAGTACTTTGTTCAGTTATACGATTGAAACTGAGTGCATTGTATGTATTGTAATCAGGGTTGAGATAGCTTGTACTAATTGGGAAATTGGTTTTGTTTCCCAAAACTAGGCCAGTCATGACCCCATTTTGACATCCGAAAGTACTGACCCAACACAGGCATCCGAAAATGCATCCCATGGAAGCTAATAACTCCTTCTTTAGGGGTGATACGATACAAACCTTTTATCAAAGGATTTGATAAAGTATGAAAGATGAACTCGAGAACAAGAGTTTATGATTTGATGTTGGAAGATTTTGGGGTGATGTAAGAAAGTGACACTTTACAGAAAGGGTAGTAGATTAGTGGACCAATTATACAACTGAAGTTTGGCTAAACACAGCAAATGAATTCAAACATGCCTAGGATAAGTATAAGAACATACTGAGGAGTAATTAAGGAAGCCAATCCAACCTATTCATCCCTAATGCAAATGGTGGATCCATAGAGCAAAAATTGTTCTATGGAATCACTGGTCCCATTAAATATGAATGTTAGCAAACCACTAACCATGCTATATAACAGGCAGGGGTGGAGCCGCTGTGGGCGCACCCGTTGCATGGCACCGGGGCCCTTCACTGGAGGGGCCCTAGTACTCTCTAAATTTATGAATTTCTTTTTATATTTCTTTTTATTTTTTGTAGTGTAGTTGGCTACACTGGTTGGGCCTACTCACTCACCCGGAAACTGATGTAGCATTCTGAACAAGTACGCGCCTTGTATACAACTCTGCAGGCAGGAGGTAAGAATGTGCTTATGCACATTAGAGATTAAGATTTCTTAAATATTTGTAAAGCTCTATGTCTGTTTTCAACTAAAGCTCTTCAAAAGAGCACATATTATATATTGGACCATGATCATCATTTGCATAAAACAAATAAAAATGCATAGATGAGCACAGATTATTTATGAAACTAGTTTTTAAGGCGCTCCTTGCCAGCAACTGCGGACCTCGCAAAATTTACGGACATACGAGAAACAAATACGAGACGCGGAACTTAGAAAAAAAAACATTACGACCTCTCAAAAATACGACCTTACCGCCCAAAACCCGCGCACATGAAAACATTAAAAACACAATAAATACACACAACAAATACATAAAAAGTAAAAGGGGGAGCACCCAGGACCTCGAAAACTGAAGTTACACCTCAATTTCACTCGAAATAGAAAGAAAGAGTTTAGACACCCAAAAATCCCCTAAGCGAGAAAAGGCCGCCGAAAAAAACGAAAACGAGGCTACACGACTCTAAAGACGCAAAACACCACCAAACACCTACAGATTTTCCGAATAAGACGGACGCGATCCAAGAACAAGGATGCAAAATCAGCCACAGACGCGTACCACACATTAGGCGCCATTTTACAACACTAACTTACACAATGCGAAAGTACACAGCTACCCTAATGGATTTGGCTCGCGCACGCACCCTATTTACACTACACACTGCACATATTACTCACACTTACACAGCAGCTCCACAGCACTCAAAACACACATTGTATGCTGCAGCAACATGAAAACAGATTGCCAGCTCTTCTGCACAATGCTTCCTGCAGATATTACTTCAAAATAGGTAAAGTATATTCATGTATTATTTTATTAATTATTTCATTAGCATTAGCAAAAAGAAAACAATGCTCATAGCACACAAACAACCAACAGCCTCGCAATGAGCGCCGAAGGCATTCAGCGTGATTCTCGCAATTAGCGCCGAAGCATCTTGGAACACCAACAAAATTAATCTCTCAACCAAACACCATTACCTTCCTTACAATCTTATTGCCGTCATTTTTTGACGGGCAAGTCTCTAGTACAGTATTATAAAGCTAGTATGATGTTTGTCTGCATTTTCAATAGAAGTGAATTGAAGATCTGTACAAATCCCTGGTGATCCAGTTGTTAGGATTTGATGTGTTCACTGCTGCAACCTGGGTTCAATTCCTATCAGGGAACCAAGAGGTCACATCACCCTGAAGCCAAGCAGGGTTGGGTCTGATCAGTACTTGGATGGGAGACTATGTAGGGATACCAGGAGCTGTATGCTGTGGCCCACTGGAGAAGGGACTTAGAACCCACTCCAGTATCTCTGCCATGAATACCAAGAGGAACAGCGTGGTGTGGTGCGATCCATGAGGTCACAGACAGTCGGACATGACACAAACACACATAAATTCAGGTACATTTCCAATAAGTTTTGCTGAATTTACCTAGTCATTTTTTTTATGTTATATTTATTCTGCTATGCTACATTTTCACCTGTACCATCTTTGTATTCAAATTCACATTACTGGATTGATGTACACACAACAGTATTAAAGATATGTATAAGTTTCCCTGTTTTGAATATTAAAATAAACTAAGTGTCTGTTTCCAGATCTAAACATAATTTTATTAACAAGTGCATAAAAGGTGTGTTTTCATTTACTCAAACCTTCCAAACAGTCCCTGCAAATGCCTGCCCCCCACAGCTCATGCACACACAGTGTTTCTATTGGTAAGAGATGTACTAATCACTTACAGACTGTCTCTCAACAGCATTTTTTGAAGTGCTGCTGAGAGACAAAAATGTATTGGGAACATCCCCATGTATAGTTTGCTACGGAATATGTTGGCGCATTACAAATAAATAATAATAATAATCTTCGGAAAAAACAGCCTTAAAGTGACTATTTTTAAAAATACCCTGTTTTGAAGAACTACACTTGAAAATAAGCAAACTTTTATAACTTGATTATAATTGAAAAATACAATCTCTAATGTATTCCTTTTTATATGCAGTTATACTTCTGTGGAATCTGCCATTTTGGTTTCTGCTAATAAACTTCATGAGGTGTGAAGATATTTTGAATGCAGATGAAGGTTTTATCTGCATAATGGAAATACACAGTTAAAAACACTAATGCTTTCAGTAGGACTAATAGTTGGCATAGGCATGTATTTCTGACAAAGTAACATACGGCATCTGCTGAGAAAAGAATATGGGATCACACAGTTAATATAATCATTAAAATCAATAATTTTCATACAAAAATGAATGATTGTAAGTTTGTGATTTTGTAAGGTACAGTAGGGAAAGTAGAATGTATGTTGGAGATCCCTGGTGGTAAAGTGGTTAGGTTTCAGTGCTATCACCGCTGCGACCTGGATTTGATTCCAGCCAGGGAACCAAGAGGTCACAGCAACCTGAAGCCATGCACGGTTTGGTTGGTCAGTACTAGGATGGGAGACCACCTAGAAATACCAGGAGCTGTATGATGTGGCCTACTGGAGAAGGAGCTGACCCACTCCAGTATCTCTGCCATGAATACCAAGTGGATCTGCATGGTAAGTTGTGGTTCATGAGGTCACAGAGAGTTGGACACATCTGAGCAACACAAATGCACTATGTATGTTAGATTCTAAGCTCAAAGACACGACCCTCCATTATTTTGCAATGTGATAATGTCTTGTACTTAACCCCTGTATCGCACTATGGAATATTTTTGCATGTTACATGTAAAGGATAATAATAATAAAATAAAGATTGTGTTTTCGAAGGCCTTTTAAAGGTTGTGAGAGTAAGAATTTAAATGTTATTGTTGTGCGTAAGGCGTTAAGTTTCCTATTAGTTTCTGTAAATGTATTAACCCGAATAAAATAATATCCATAATGTGCTTCTACAGAGAAGCCACAGGTACACGCTGCCAAAATGTTGCCTCTGTCTGCACCGCGCCTCGGAAACCAGACTGATAATAGCAAAAGGAATATTCTAAACAGCGCCCAGAATCCTTTGCAGCCAGGCAGCGGTGCATTCTTTTGCACAGAACGCAGCTCCCATTTGTCTCGCCTGCGCCTTTAAGTGGATGAATAATGCATGGGTTATATTTTATGCCAGGCTCTCTCTCTTCCCCTCTCTCCCTCTGGATATCTTCTGACAATTACCTCTTCCCTGGCAGCTGGCGAGTGTGTGCGTGTGTATGTGTGTGCGTCTGTATGTGTGTGCGCTGCCTCCCCAGTGCCACACACTCTCTGTATACATGAGCCGCGCTCCCCTCTTCTCCCCCAGCGTTGAAATTTACACTGAACCAGAAATTAATTTCATAATTTTTTCCTCTCTAATTATACCAACATCTGCTGCAGCACCAAGCTGTGCACATGAATTTTAATAACTCTTCTCTCTCTGCTCCCTCCTGATAATTATTGAAAACTTTAGACAGAGCAGCTCTTCTCAGGAATGAGTAATTCGTCGAGCGGCTGCAGAGCGAATCGCTGGTTAACTCCTCTCTGTCTGATGTGGCTAGTAACCATTCTTGTTAGCTCCTCTCTTTGCAGTGGAAGAGCTCCTGACGGAGCAGCAGGTGCAAAACACCAGGGCCCTGGAGTAAAGCAAGGCTGTATATTTGATAGGGCAGAAGCACACATTATTATTTTTTATAAATAGGTGATCTGATCAACTACATAAGGTTTTGTTTGTGTCTATTTTTTGTTAATTTGTACCCCTTCTGGAAGTGGCTTGTGTAACCCTAGGAAGCTGTGAGCTGTACCATGTAGGGTCACCCAGCATGGGCAGGTCATAGCTGAGAGGTCAGACAAATTGCAGTCCACTGGAGAAGGAACTGGCACCCATTCCAGTATCTTTGTCAAGAAAACCTTATGGATAAGTACAACCAGAGACATAATGTTTGTGCCTGGTATATTGTGCTTCATAGGGTCATGGAGAGTCGGACACAGTTGAACAACTAAACATCAGGGAAGTTGCCACGAGAGCCGTAAATAATTTCACACCATTCACTAACTCCACCACTATCTCTGAATTACTAGCCTTTCTGGTTATACTCTGTCTGACTTGGCTAATAACCTTTCCATGCTGCTGCAGCTTGGTTATCATTAATATCCCCTAAGGGCTAGTGTCAGACGCATCAAAATCACTGAAAGGAATAACCCCCAGATTCACTAAACTACAGCAGATATTATGAGGCAGATCACTGAAGGCCGCAAAGTCTATTTTCTTTGTGTAAAATTGACATTCCCTAAGTGATATCTTACTGAATCTACCCGAATGGCTTTCAGGAACATGCTAGGATTCATGGCTCTCTGTCACTATTTCAGTGTCACCTTTTCTGCCAATATGTCTGTGCCCCCCTTAATACACATGACGGTATGTTTAGTGCAAACATGTATGAAACATTTTACAGATTACCCAGGAGGGTGGAGCAGGTGCTTTAAGCAGACTCTGTCCTGGGTATCAAGTACCTCTAAACACATCTGGGACTGTCACAGTCTTACCACTTTTTGTGTCACTGTGCCCCGTCTCTGTAATTGTACCCACGTCACTGTCACTGTGCCCCTTTCTTTGTCACTGGGCCACCTTTGTTTATTTTCCATCTGTCACTGTGCCCCCATCTCTATCACTGTGCCCCATATCTATGACTATGCCCACATCTCTGTCACTATTCCCCTTCTATGTTTCTGTACCCTATGTTGATGACCTTCTGTGCAGTATGTTTTCTTATAATATTCCTTTCTCATTCTCTGCACTGTGAAGCATCTTTTTTTGTATCTGCTCTGTCACTACATCTTGTGGTCTATCAGGTCTCTGCCAGTGTTTCTCTCACTATGCCCTTCTCTCTGCCCCATGCCTTTGTCCCTGTCACCATGTGTCCCTCTCTGTGTATCTGTGTCATTATCTCCTTTAAGTTTATGTGTCTCTGTTACTATGTCTTATATTTCTTTGCCCCTAGCACGATCCATTTTGCTTTGTTAAATAAACGTAACTTTTTGGGAAAAATACGCGCCACAGCTTTATTAAAGCAACCAATTTTATATAATAATAAATTAACATAATTAACGTTATGACACAATTTCTCAATTAACATCCCGGAGGAGGAGCCAGGCCAGGTCACTAACCTCACGGTCTGGGCCCGTGTCCAGAGCCCCCAATGCTTTTTTTTCTAAGCACGCCCATGAGGCAGGGCAACGCCCACTTAAGCCAGTGGGCCAGGCAACTCACCTCCCGCCATACCATGAACGCACATTTAAATAACATTTTACCTACGCTACTAGCCCATAGCCTCCAATAAGGTAATCTTAATCCCTGAATTCCCAAACTTATATATATATATATATATATATATATATATATATATATATATATGTATATTCTATATATATATATATATAATACTTTTTTTTCTTCTTTTTTTTTAAACTAATTACCAAATAAGGGTGAGAGAGTGGGAATCTGAGCAATGTTTGACGCAGAGTGAAGAGGAAGTCCCTCCTCCAAACCTCTACCAATCAGGAGCGCCGTGATGCGTCAGACCAGACGTGCCTGGGGCTGCCTCAGCGCCGGCCAAATTATATTGTTCTTTGGTATAGAATTATGTCCCCCTCTTTGACTGTGTCCTCTGGTTATCACTCCAGCCCTTCTCTGTATCTCATCATGTGTCCACTACCTCCTGTAACTCTATATTCTCTTTCTCTGTTACAGGCTCTATGGTACCGTGGCCTCTCTACCACTGAATTTCTAAAGTGTACCCTGGTTGTCTCTGAACCCCTTCTTTATATCCCCTCTCTCTATGAGTCAATGTATTCCCTTTTTAATACTGCACGCTCTACCTGTCAATCCACCTCTCTCTCTCTCTCTCTTTCAATGCCCCCTTCTTACTATCTGCCCACTGTCTCCTCTGTTTTACTGTGTAACTCTCCAACATTGTGACCCTACATGTCACTCTGACTCTCTATCTGTTACAGTGTCCCCTTGAACACTCTATGTCCCTCTCTGGTATGTTCATGTCTATTACTTTGTCCCTCTCTATTTTAGTATATTCCACTCAATGCCCACTACCTGTCACCCTGCATCCTCTCTATGCCACTCATTTGTGCCGCAACCTGTCACTCTGCCCCTCTCTCTGTTACAGTGCCACCCTCAAACACTTGGTCTCCCTCTCTGGTATTATGCACCCTGTCTATTACCGTGTCCCACTCTGTTTTATTATATTCCACTCCTTTGTGCCACTACCTGTCACTCAGCATTCTCTCTCTGCCACTCTTCTCCCTCTCTGTTACTGTCTCCTGTCCGTCACTCTGTCCTCTCTCTGTTACTGTATATCCCGTCTCTATCTCCCACTCTATCCACGGCTTGTCCATCTTCCTGAAATGTATACTCTCCGCCCATATTTCTGGTTCCTGTGCCCCACCAACTACACACACATACATTAAGCACTGTATAGTGAATAGGAATGGCCTTATTATACAGCCTCACTTTTACTGCAGGAATAACACAACTCCAGCACACACAGGTGGCTGTGCTTTGGAGGTGGTGGGAGGTGAACTCTCATCCTGTACCTGTTCTTTTTTAGTGTGGGGGTGTATTTGCTGAGCTCTGAATACCAGCTGGGGCCTAAATATTACCTGTGACAATGAGGATGTCATACAGTTGCCAGGCAACATGGTCCCTCTGTCATCCATGGATGCTGCATCCTGTCATCCAGATGTCTCTGGGGCAAGGGGAGGAAGAGAGGGGCTTACTGTGTACCTTATAGAATATTAAGATATTACACACTCAGGGATCTGCACCATCAGGTGACAAATACATTATGTCACAGCTTATTTTATAAGATTATTTCAGAAAAAAGATATATATTGCAGTAGGAGGTGTTATAGAAAGAAGTTATATGGTAGGGAGTTAAACGGAAAATATAATTAATTATAGGAAGCTGTTATAATGAGTTATAGGATGTGTATATTGCTCATTATCAGTATAATCATATTTCCCAGCTGTCTCTCTTATGGATGGACAGTCACTTTTTTCATTGTAACCCCTCTCATACACGTCACCCTTTAACCTCCTAAATGTCCTTTTTAAAGAAATGTCCTGTTCTCCATGCCCCACTTTCTCAGGTTCCCCTTTTGTTATATATATTATATATATAGAAACCTGGAGTGTTAATGCTGATTATACAATATATTCAGTATGTGTATCCATAAAAAAAAGTTTACACATTGTACAGGCTGATGGTAACCCTACATAAAAGTGCATAATATTTCCAAGAATTTGAAATGTTGGGAGGTATGGCATAATTGCATATACAAGATACATATTGCATATTTTTAAGTGTAGTTTTTTCAAAATAGTATGTTTTAAATGCACATTTACATTACCAGAATGTAAGTTATTGTATGCACATAAGTTTATGGTGCCCATCAGGTTTACTGATAAAAATACCTTGCTTTTTTCCAGAGTCAAGGGACCTTCTGGAGCAGAACTATTCCACTGAGGAATCTTTCAACGGGAGTCGAGCTTCCTCAATGTGTATTCCAGAACTCCATATCAGGAGGGTATATATGAAGAAACCACTTTTCCACAAAAAAAAGAATACATATTTGAAAATGTCTAACAGACAACACACATGTGCATGAAAATGACATAAAGTTATTTTCAATTAAAAAATGAATAAAGGTATGCCTCTTCTGGTCCATGGAGGTATCCTTGATCCTTTGGTGTATGAGCGGAGTGTGTACATTTCTGAAGGAGCATGGCTCTGTAATATGTCTGCTACTGAGCATGTGTTGGGGAAAGGAGTCAGTGTCAAACTCTAAAACCTCCATTGATAAAACAAATTATTTTTCTGTCTTCCTCTTCCCTCATCCACCTTTCCTGATAGATAAGATAGCCACAGCCCCTCAAGCTCCAAGTTAGCAGTAAATATTAATAGTATTGACGTATGGAGTTTTTCTTGAACTACATTGATCTTTTATATGCTTACATTTATAATATTCTTGCATTTCCCTTTATACTTTACACATTAAATTCGAGATTATAAACTGTGCTTTAGCATGTGTTGGAATCTCCATAGAGAAGCTCCTTATTACACATTAACAGGCTTATATCAAACATATGGTTGTGACTGCAACTTAACCCTAGCCCAACTACAATTGCAGTACAAAATCTTTTACGTTAATTACACTATACTTTATTTTTTTATTATAGCATAATGTAATGCTGCTTTAAATCTATGATATCAATTGAAGGGTCTTCAAATGTGGCTGCAGAATAAGCTTAAAGGGCCACTGTAGTTAGATTTAAAAAAGCACTTGTTTGTACTGTATATATTATAACATTAGCAGCAGTGTAAGTTATGGACTTTTGGGGGAAATCTGAATTTTTGATGAAGATTTTGAGTATAGTAATCCATTTTGGGTTTGTTACATTACTTCCTCACAGTTGAATCAGGTGGGGAAGGGGGGGGGGACAGGGAGAGATCTGGAGGTTTTGTCAGATAATTGCATACACTGGAAATTGACAAAACACCCTTCCCTCTCATAGACTCAGAACCAGGATGCTTGTATTAATAAATGCAAAGCATGCTCTCCAGAAATGTAATTGCTCCTCACACACACACACACTTGCATCAATGTGTCATGGATGCCTCCAGAGTGCTGCATCAAAATGTGTTTATTTTTTCTAATTAAAAACTAGCTGTATTATTTTGTTATGCTCAAGTTTTTAAACAGCTTAGGGAGGATGATGTGGATTTTTTATATCATTGAAGCTGATATTGTTTTAACCTATCCCTTCTGCTTCACATGCCCAGAAGCAGCTGGTCAAAAAGATAACTGCAAGCCCTGCTTCTGAAGAAATGTAACTACCCCTCTCATACATGCATCTTGATTCAATTGTGAGGAAGTGATGTAACAAACCAAAATGATTCCTATACTCAAAATCTTCATCAAAAACTCCAGGTAGCAGCAGAGCCATCGCATTTTTTATTATTAATAAATAGGTATAGGCTAGTTGTGGAGGAGAAAATGGGCTATGTGCTATAGTAGAAATGATATGTTCTCACTCAGGCTGGGGGAGGTGTATGAGGGTCACATGTGGCACCTGGGTATGTAAAAGTCACCCTAATTCTAAATACCCAGGTGTACCCTAAACAGAACTACTACAGTACAGGGGTAGAAGACAGAAGTGGATTCTGGGACTTGAAGAGCAGTAACCATGGAGATCCCTCCATTAGCGCTAGGGATGCTCTGTGATGAAGCTCCATGGGGCCTGAGCATCCAGCTGACATTATTAACAGCAAGCCGAGCGGCTGATTAACTGTTGTGTTATTCAGGAGCTGAGTCCGATGTAACAGCCACACTTCTAAAGAGGGGAACAGGTTTTTACCAAAAGAGTTTAATGGCAGCTCAGTGCTGTGCAATTAACCACTTCATTACCATAATAGAAGTAGAAGCATAATTTATGCTATTCATGCTCTTTGCTCAAGGACATTTTAGGCAAATGAAGTGACACTAAAGAGTTCTAATATTACTACCAAACCAAGGAAGTGACATTAAAGACTTATGATAGTACCATAGAACCCAAGGAAATGACACTCAAGAGTTCTAATATTACTACAGAACCCAAGCAAGTGACACTAAAGAGTTCTGATACTACTTTAGAACACTAGGAAGTGACCCAAAGGAGTTCTAATATTACTACCAACCCCAAGGAAGTGACACTAAAGAAATGTATTATAACTATAGAACCCAATGTAGTGACACTCAAGAGTTCTAATACTACTATATAACCCAATAAAATCATACAATAGAGTTATAATATTACTTTTGAACCCTAGGAAGTGACACTAAAAACTAATATTGCTCACAAACTCAAGGAAGTGGCACTAAAAACTTATGATAGTACTATAGAACCCAATGAAGTAACACTAATGAGTTTTAATACTACTATAGAACTAAAGCAAGTGACAATAAAGAGTTCTAATACTACTATAGAACCCAATTATATGACACTCAAGAGTTCTAATATTACTATAGAACCCAAGCAAGTGACACTAAAGAGTTCTAATACTACTACAGAACCCAATAAAGTGACATGAAAGAGTTCTAATATCACTTTAACACCCAAGGAAGTGACACAAAATAAATTTATTATAACTATAGAACCCATGGAAGGGACAATCAAGAGTTTTAATATTATTACCAAACCAAGACAGTGACATTAAAGACTTATGATAGTACTATAGAACCCAAGGAAGTGACAATAAAGAGTTCTAATACTACTATAGAACCCAATTATATGACACTCAAGAGTTCTAATACCACAATAGAACACAATAAAGTGATACGAAAGAGTTCTAATATTACTTTAGAACCCTAGGAAGTGACACTAAAGAGTTCTAATATTACTCACAAACCCAAGGAACTGACACTAAAAAGTTCTAATATTACTCCCACACCCAGGAAAGTGACACTAAAGACTTATGATAGTACTATAGAACCCAAGGAAGTGACACTCAAGAGTTTTAATATTACTATAGAACCAATGCAAGTGCCACTAAAGAGTTCTAATACTACTATAGAACCCAATAAAGTGATACAAAAGAGTTCTAATATTACTTTAGAACCCTAGGAAGTGACACTAAAGAGTTCTTATATTACTCCCAAACCCAAGGAAGTGACATTAAAGAGTTCTAATATTACTCCCAAACCCAATGAAGGGACACTAAAGACTTATGATAGTACTATAGAATCCAAGTAAGTGACACTAAAAAGTTCTAATATTATAGAACCCAAGGAAGTAAAGACTCATAATAGTACTATAGAATCCAAGGAAGTGACACTAAAGAGCTATAAAAGTACTATAGAGCCACTAATGGAGATTGGTTGAATTTCAGGTAGAAGAAACAGTATAGTTATTGCTTTATTGCTCAATGCTCTTCTTTCTTTTTGAATTATTCAACATATGATTCCTGTTGAGTATTTTCCACTCAAGAGTTCTAATATTACTATAGAATCCAAGCATATGGCACTAAAGAGTTCTAATACTACTATAGAACCCAATTAAGTGACATTAAAGAGTTCTGAATACTACTATAGAACCCAATTAAGTGACATTAAATAGTTCTAATACTACTATAGAACCCAAGGAAGTGACACTCAAGAGTTCTAATAGTATTATAGAACCCAAGCAAGTGTGCACACCGACTTCAGGGCGCCTGACACCTGCGCGGTGACAAATGTGCGCACTGACAAAATCGCACCCGTCTATAGCCCGCCCCGACATCTGTGTGCAGGTCCCCTCACAGAGCCAGCAGGGTGAGTGGGCCAGCTAAAGTCATGCTACCCTTATTACCTGTTCAACCCTGGGCACCCAAGTGTCTCAGTGTCCTCCCCCTGCTCTGTGAATCCATATACCCTATTTCCTGGTGCCTCTGGATCACTGCACCCAGCATCCCTACCACTGTAATCCCCAAGTCCACCTATCTCAATACTCCCATACACAATGTATCTTATGCTCTCTTTATAGTGAGCCTTTGCACTATATATATCTGTTCTTCCAATGGTTGTTTACATTACCAGTGTATCTACCAGATATAAATACTGCAAAGGCTCAATATAAAAGGAGCATAAGATACATTGTGTATGGGAGTATTGAGGCGCACTACCAAGCAAGTGACACAAAAGAGTTCTAATTCTACTATAGAACCCTAGGAAGTGACACTAAAGAGTTCTAATATTACTCCAAACCCGAGGAAGTGATACTAAATACTTATGATAGTACTAAAGTAACCCAAGTAAGTGACACCAAAAAGTCCTAATAATATCGAACCCAAGAAAGTAAAAACTCATAATAGTACTATAGAACCCAATGAAGTGACACTAAAGAGTTATAATATTACTATGGAATCCAAGGAAGTGACACTAAAGAGCTATAAAATTACTATAGAGCCGCTAATGGAGATTGGTTAAACTTTGGGTAAAAGAAACAGTATAATTGTTGCTCAATGCTCTTCTTTCTTTTTTAATTATTCAACATATGATTCCTGTTGAGTATTTTCCCTTTTCTCTGCCTGCAAATTTCCCCTTTGCCATGTCAGTCACTGCCCCTTGCCATACCTGCCTCAAAATGTATCTGCCCCTCTACTGTATCTATGGCCTTGGCATTATTGTCTCACACATTCCCTGACAGTCTGATCAAATAATAATGTATATTTTTAAGCATTTAGCGACATGCTCAGAATGTAAAGCTAGAACAGACCATTGTTTGACCAGAAACTAAAAACATGGTATCATATGACTCAATGTTATATATATATATATATATATATATATATATATATATATATATATATATAGTTATAGAGAATTAGAGATGGCACCCATGGACTGGCCCACATTTTTTTCAACCTAGGGGCCCTGAGCAGTTGTGTGGGGTCCAGACCTGGGAATGGAGGGATAAGTGGGTAATTGAAGTACAAGTTAGTGAGTATTGCTCAGTGGGAGCCCACTGAGCAATACTCAATAACCCACTAGCTCACTGAGGTGGAAATTGGATGGCTTTTGGACTGGTAGTAGTGAAATACAAAGTTTGGGTAGTGACGTTTGGGATGTGAGATAAGGTGAGCAAAATTGTAATTGATAAGAAAGACTGGGGGAGTTGAGTAAATTGAGGGAATGTATAGATGATTCATAATTTTGGGAGAGGGTTAAGTCACATGCCAGGTGAGTATGGGTACAAAAGGTGGGATAAAGATACGTACAATCACCAGATTTTAGTTGACAAGTATTGAGAGCTCATTGGAGTGTGTACTTGGTCCATTGGTTTTGTCAAGTCTGTGAAGTGGGCTTAATAAGTACTTTGGTGGGGTGGGTCAATGAGGATTAACTTTTTCCATACAATGTAGGGGGGGAATGGATGAGGAAAGAGAGGTTTATGAGCATTAGTAGTAGGCCCATAGTGTTAGTGCTGAGTGAGGTCCTCTGGATGTCTTCCTCCCTTCTGTTCAATGGATTCTCACTCATTTTTCTCTTGCTGTCTCCCATACAATTACATTTTCTGTAAGTTTGTTACAGAACTCAGACAAGTCGCTAATATAAATGCCTCTAATTAGCCTATGAACATTAAAAGGATGTGTATGCAATAGTTACACCAAAATACTCAGTCTAGAACAGTGATTCCAGTCCACGAAGACTTATGTGAAGGTCCTGAAGAACAAAGGGTAATGAGGAAAGCAAGAAACTGTACACATACCATTATCATTAGTCACAGTTATAAATAGATTTTGGGTGAACTTATCAGTTAAAGGATCTATATAGGATCTATATAGTAAAAGCACTATTTTTTGAGGTATGTAATAAACTACATTGGCAACTATATAAGCCACAGATTTAAAAACATTTTACAGAAAATCTGATTTTTTTCATTATTTTTTTAGTATTTGTTACATGACTTCTTAAAAGCTGGATGAAAAGGGTGTTTTTCTGTATCAAATAGTGGAGAAAGAGATGGAGACAGAGGGAACAGGGAGAGATCAGTAGATAACTGAATACAATTCAAATTGACACCACATCCCTCCCCCTCACAGTCCCAGAAGCAGGAAGTTAATACATTCAGGAAGTTAATTAAAAAAAATAGATGTAAAAATTGCTCTCAAAAAAAGGAAATGCCACTCTCACACTTCCACCAAAGTATCATGGTTATCTACAGTTTTTCCAGTGAAAAAAATAGCTCTATGGCTTTTTCCCTGCATATGTATATGCTTAGACAAACTCAAAGTTTATAATTTGTTTAATTGTGCATTGGTCCCATAAAATGTACTCTATTCAAATCAGTGCAAAACTAGACTATATTTAGTGTGTCATATGTAGTATCACCCTGTTCTCGATCTCTAAGTATGTCTACATGAGTATTGAAGGTTGCAAGGCAGCCCCCAGAGAAAAAAGATTTACAACCCCTGATAGAATGTATTAAACTGTAAAATCTACTCTCATGCATACATATGAGTATATATTTCAGTGAAATACTGGAGCAAAAGGACATGTTATACCATGCAACTTTTTCATAAAAAGTGAGACACATTGAACCTTGCCAGAAATGCCTGTCTGTGCATAGAGCATACAGCTGTATGTTATCTCACTGGCTGAAACTCACACAGTTATGAAAGTAAAATTTACATTGCAGGGTTCCATTGGCTTTAAGAATCCTAGATAATGACATTAAATATGTTTTAAAATTTATAATTTTTTGCTTCTAGCTCACATGGAACCATTGAGATGTATGTGTGCTTCTGTTAGCCTTCAGTACATAGCCATGGATTAGAGTACAATGCCCGAAACCCACCACAGACTTCAGTTTTAACCTTATGTGGGGCTCATGAATGTGAGAGTGATTCTGGTAAAATGGGCTGGAGATGGACTCTGGCCAGACACTAACAGCCTTATTAAATTGTGATTGGGCCACTTGAATAGGGCTATATTTAAGCACAGAGCATATTTTTTTACAGAAGTTTTTAGTTAGTGAAGACCTTGCTTTTGGATAGAAGTTCACTAACTAAAAACTTCTGTAAATAAAATATGCTGTGTGCTTATATAGAGCCCTATTCAAGTGGCCGAATCACAATTTAATAAGGCTGTAAGTATGTTATGGTGGGTAGAAAGGTGATGGAAAACCCTCTAAGTCTATGTACTTAAGACTATCCGAGAGCAGTTCTAGTAATCCTAAATTTATCTCATGTTAAAGAACCACCGCACGATGAAAAAATATATATTTGAAAACTGTGAGTCTGACTAAGAGTATAATTAAACAGGGACAAGTCATAAAGCTAGCATTTAATTAGAAAAATAATGTGATGCTTCTGTTGGACCCTGGAGGCATTCATGATACTTTGATGGATGTGTATGTGAGAGGGGCGTTTACATTTCTGCAGAGCAGCGCTTGCATCTCGGGCTAGAGCGTGGTATGTCTCTACCCGAAATATTTAGCTACAGCAGGCGCAAAGCACCGGTGGCCCACAATATTGTAAGGGCCCTTTGCTATTGGCAATAAATATGGAATTATTTTTTTTAGATGAGTATGGCAGATAATTTTATTATAGAAAGTTGATCTGTTCACCATTAGGTTGATGTTTTCATCTTGCATGTATATTTTCTATTGACCCTAAGGCTGTATAGAGACTTTGCTTTGGGACCCCAAATTATTTTGCACCAGTGCCTTCCTTTCACTAGCTCTGCAACTGAGTGGTAGCACTGATTCCTGAGAAATTTTGTAGGAAAAACAAGTCTCCAAGTCTGCTTGAGACATGAAGATGTTTTTCTGCCTTTATGAGGAATTTTGTATAAGGACTCTTGTCACTCTCTCCGCTTGTCTGCTTCTCTCACTCTCTCCTCCTGTGATCCCGCTCCCTCCCTCTCTCTCTAACTGCCCCCTCTAGATCCGTGTAGTTCCTGGTGCCCTCCCCCGCCCTCTCTGCGCACACCTCTGACGCTCTTGGTATAGTGAACAGATGGCAGGCGACAGACGTTGCTGAGGTGTAATGCGATTACAGCAAGCGCATTTCAATCACTGGCTTCCTCCTGCGCCTGCCACCTCCCCCTTGTCAGATACTCAGTACCACCAGACCAACACACACCTGCCATGTGCTTTTGGGTTTCTACCCCTCGCCAATGCCGTTTTTGCATTTCGTTTATAAATTCTGCTTCGTGAGGCGCACTGGTGACTAAACATTTAGCAAACAAACACCATATTTCTTTCAAGCTCTTTAAAAAAAACATGACTGGATAATACACATAGAATAAAATATATATATATATTTTAACCATTGTTTTCAATTTTGCTTTAATTGGGCCATGATAGACACTTGAGTGCAGTTCTGTTGAAAGACTGGTACCCCTAAGAGAGCAGTACCCCTCAGGCTCCATGACAACTACCAGTCCAAGATGGAGGCACCCATGACATCCTACATTTAAGATTTTTCGTTTTTATACTCCTGGCTTACATAGCTGCTAATGTTGTTAGATTGTTACATACAAAGCTATGACGTTTTTCACAAACTATACTGGTCTGGTCATTATCAAGATGCACAATTAAAGACAACTTGAAACTCAAAACATGTATGTTGTGGTCTGTGGGGTTATATACAAAAGCTAATAAATAAAACTAATGCTTGTACCCTTGTCCCCTGCCTCTTTACCCGGTAGAAGAAGGCCGTCTGCTTTGCACTTGCTGCACCTGCAGTAGCTCCACCATCTGACTTAAATTTGAAGCCATATGGTACTTAAACTATCCTCTCCCTACTACAATAGAGGTCTGGTTTGGGCAGAAAAAATAGCAAACCATCAACTGTCCATTCTATGTGGAGGCTAGATCAGTACATGGTGACATTTATCCAAAACAAAGTAGTTTTAGGTTCCTAGTATCCAATACTAGTATTAACATGGCCACTGTAACAAAGAGGGTCTAGTCTGGGCTTGCTTAAGCCTATTCAGCACCATGGACAAGGCCTCAGCTCAGTGGCAGGCAACCTGTTTAACTTCAAGGAATGTGGCCCCATGGTTGTTAAAAGGACCTCACTGTGAGTCAAATCTTTTTCTATTACCCAGAGCAAAATGGTAAAAATGGTAAAGTCAATGAGGAGAAGTATTTAGGAGTACAACTGGGTATTATTTTCGAGCTTTAGAGAGATAAACATGACTGTGCAGTGTTGATGTGCCATGCTTTTCCACTTCAAAGTACAAGATGGGGCAGCATGTTGGGTATCTGGGGGCCTCATGCATCCCACGGGCCGCCTATTATCCATCACTGATGTAGATATTGTGCCCTTATTTTTACAAGTTAAAATACAGAGATACTATAATAATTAAATAGCAGTAGTATGTTACTCTATATATCATATTAATTATATTTGAGAAATACTTCAAAAGAGAGGGAAGAGACCTGCCTCAAATTACGGGATAATACAGTCCTATTTGGTCTATATAGAAATTAAATGAGTCACAGGAAAATCAAACCTTAACTTGTATGTACCATTGAGAAGCAGGTAACCATACTCTATATATTAGTAACATGAGGGAACAGAAGTGAAGGTGAATTGTAAGGTAACGATACAATATGTGTTGTTTGTGTGTCGCTCAGTCATGTCCAACTCTCCGTGACCTCATGGACCACAACACACCATGCTGATCCACTTGGTAATTATGGCAGCAGAAATACTGGAGTGGGTTGCCAGTTCCCTCTCCCGTGGTCCACAGCCTACTGCTCCTGGTATTCCTAGGTGGTCTCCCATCCAAGTACTGACCAGGCCCAACCCTGCATGGCTTCAGGGTGGTGTGATCTATTTGTTCCCTGACTGGAATCGAAACCCAGGTCACAGCGGTGAAAGCACAAATCCTAACCACTGGACCACCAGAAAACCCACAACATGAGTAGTGTTATGGTAAAATATTTTCTTTTGTGTGTCTTCTTCTATACAACATCATGTTTATTTCTGGAACAAATAAATAGAAAATGATAGCAAAATAAAATGAAATACTGGCTGAAGGTGAAAAAATATAGGATTTTCAAAGCATCCATAGTTGCTCTGTTTTGTCTTAACACTCAATTTCTGTGCAGGATTTTACACCCTTCATGGCGTCCCTCATAAGTTGGCACCCTAGGCAGTCGCCCACTTCACTCATAGGGTAGAGCCTGCGTTGGTGGTAATTCCCGGTTAGGATAGAAACAGACTTGGGTTCCCATGGATACCTTCTGCGATTATTATCCAAGGGTAGGGACACACACTTTGTAGTTCACAGGTTATTTCTATCTGTGCCACCCGTGAATAAAGACATGTTTTTTGGGTCATGTGTCCCATCTGTCACTGTCACCCTGAATACTCTGGGTCTGGGGTCACATATGTCATATGTTTCCTTTGCCTTCATCATCATAATGATGGAGGATACAGTATCCAAGCATTTTATAAGTGTAGCTGATAAGCCCCCTCCTGGATCTCTACCTTGTTGTGGTGAAGGTGCTTGTGTATCTCAATGAAGCTGTGAGCTATACCATGTACGATCACCCAAGATGGGCAGGTCATAGCAGAGAGGTCAGACAAATTCTACTGTAGAAGGAACTGGAAACCCACTCTAGTATCTTTGCCAAGAAAACCGCATGGATAAGCACAACCACAAACACAGACAGATGTGTCTGGCATGCTGTGCCCATATGGTCACGACTGAAGGACTGAACAACAACAATTTGATAAGCCCGGTCCACTCCGTACATTAATGGACTATTGAAATGTCTTATTTATCATTTGCTCTTATGAATAACATGACTTGATTAGGTACAAAGTGATTTTTGCAAAGTAAAAAATATGAGTTTTAATTAATAACCAAATGTTCAGTTTTGTTTTACTAGCAGCAGACATTTCGCCTTTGTTCCTAACAGCATTAGAAACCTGGGAGGAATGGAAGCAATTGAGGATGCAGACAAGATTTCCATTCAGTTCTGCTGATTATTGTCACTTTACAATAGGACATAAAGCACCACTATAACACCCTAGCAAGAGCAGATAATTATTATTATTATGTATTTATTAACACAATCACTTTTTCTGTTTGCCTTCCTCTGGATCAATTAACTATTAATCTGCATGTTGCAAATAAGAGGAGATCTAAAAGGGTTGATCTTGATGGACTAAAAGTATTTTTTCAATCTCAATTACTATGTAACTTTAATAACTATTTAATAATGTATAACAGCAATATCCATTAATAAATTAATTTTCAAAGATAAAAGTGACAGCCTTCAGGTGAGGGTTTGTTCCCACCCCCATAAGGTCATGAAAGGGAGGGTAGGAGATTGGCTGAAGTACAGGTAATAAAATATCATTGACAGGCTACCCAAACACCAAAAGATAACTGCAGAGGAGAACCTCTTTAATAAGTCTCTAGCCAATGGAGATCATTATGTTGGTGTCTGGAAATTCAGCAGACACCGCCTGTAAGACAAAGCGTCCCACATAACCTTATATTGGGTGGATACCAGAGGCAATTGAGCCTGAACTTTCAAAGTGAATGTAATGCTTTCTTAAATCATTGAAACCGTTTTTTAATTATTAATTCCTCATTTAAACATCTAACTCATGTTATGAAGGCACTACAGTAATCCTTTAATAGAATAATATAACAAAGTAGATAAACCCTTCCCCTCAAGCTGCAGACAGACAAACAGTCCAAGATAGAATTCCTTTGATACAAGCAGTCAGATAAACAAGTTTTGCTTTAAAACTGATTTAATGCTCATGGCTAACATAGCTGATAATTTTGTTAATTTTTTACATATTTCACAAACGTATAGATTCACCCAAACTACAGTGGTCCTTTAATTAAACATCAATATATCTTTAGCATGTCCTACAGCCCTATTAAATTTGGGCTACATGTGAAAACGTAGCTCGTAACAAAGCTATTAGGACTTACTGTTATATAATTAACCCCGTAAGGCAGGCCGCAGGCGACTTGCGGGTTAAGACGCAGCAAGGCCAAAAAAGCCTATGGGATGAGCAACGTTGAACATTTGTACCCGTAAATCCTTTTATCTGTCAAGCCCATAACCGCTACGGGGTTTATGGGTTTGCGCTTCCAGCTAGTAGCTTGCAGACGTTCTGATTTAATAGCACCAGATTTTAAGCCCGCAGCTGTTGCAAGCTTCATGTAGGAGTTACTGGCTTCAAATTTAATAGGGTTGCCGGTCATGTATGATTTCTTCTATTGTATGACTGCTGTCAAGTAGTCAAATACAAGAGAGATTTCCAGTAGGAAAACACTCCTGCCAAGCTAGCAGAAGATGGAAAAGATAACAATTTTGAATTTTCCCTAAAATGTTTTAATGTGCAGCTGATGTTCTCAGTTTGTTACATAGTTCACAAACATGTTAAGTTTTCCTAAAACTGTTGTGGTCATTTATTAAACTAAAATCAATTTCACCGAAAAACCAAAATAGAGGTGCTCAATCAGAGAACGAACTAACCTCAATAGGTTAGTTCTATGGACATAAGTGATAACCCACTCTGAGAGCAACCTCTTTTAGCTCACTTGTGCCCTTCACAGGGAGAAACATCCTGTAGTATATCAGTCTGGTCCCACTCACTAGAGTGAGCCAGCACCGAAATACCAGGCAATTCTACTCTGAACAGGAGAAACAGCAAACTCCAGACGTACGTTTCGGCCTTTATGGGCCTCGTCAGTGAGGTGTAGCTGATAATTTCCTAAGGCACAATGAGCAAGGAGTCCACGTCTGGAGTCCCCCATCACCCTTAGGAAGACTAATCCCTAAGGGTCATTTTTTTTTTTTTTGTAAAATCAGTTTTAAATGTAAATGGGCAAATGTGGTGCTTTAACTATGGGTCATCAAAGGTTCCTCCAGTGTCATCTTGAGCATGGGGTCACCAAGGACACACACCCCATGGTCCCATATGCTTCTGTGTCATTCAGGAATGAGGACGTATATTGTAGGTCATAGGTCCCACCTGTCGTCTTCATACCCTGGACATTTAAGGACATCACATTCATCAAAAGGATGGCTCGTTTATTAATGACTTCTGCCCCGTACCCTATGGTTCCCAAACCTCTCTTTTAAGTGAGGACATTTGTGAAAAATATATATTGCAGGGTTGCCTAGGAATTGAAAATGTTCAAATCTTAGTTTGGGGAAATATATACATATTTATATATGTATACACACACCCACATATATATATATATATATATATATATATATATATATAGGTATATATATATATATATATATATATATATATATATATATATATATATATATATAAAAAGAGTGAGGTAGCCGTGAATGTCCAGTAATCCAGCTGAATAATCAGAGTATTGCAGTAAATAGTGATACCTTTTTTATTAGACAAACATATTCATAATAAAGCGACAAGCTTTTGAGAGATAATGCCTCTCTTTATCAAGTCAAAAAGCGATACTGATACAAGTATGAACTAAAAACAGCAAACAGAAAAATGGGGAAAAAAAAATAATTAAAAAAAAAAATTGGAAAAACAAGAAAGACAAAATTAATTGGCCAGAGTTAAGTGAGAAACAGCATTGTGAATATAATATAAACTATATATATATATATATAGTAATTAAATAGTACATTTGAAGTAAAAAAAATGTGTTTCCTGCTCAGAAATCATAAAAATACAGTTATTACACTGCATTCTGGGAATCTGGGCTGGTACATGCAAATGTCCCTACAAAGGCTTCAATCTTAACTCCAAATACCATTTCAGACATGGCTCCTTTTAAGCATATGCCTGCTGTTTTACACAGCTGTAAGCAAAGCTCAGGATTATCGGCAAGCCAGGAAACTTACCCACAGACAGCTGTTTCACGGTTACTGCCTCTCATCAGCGTGGGGCTGGTTCCTAGCTTGCTTAGTAGATTTTATGAGGAGGTAGTTCACCACAACAATCATTTAATATATGGTGGGCAAAAGAGCGATAGAAGCCTCCACCGTACAGTAGTACAGTAAATAAAAAGTACATCTGTGTTCACATTTATAAGTAAAAAAAATTGATTCCTGCTCAGAATTCAGAGAAATACAGTTATATATATATATATATATATATATATATATATATAACATTGCCAGCTTTGTAAGCTATAAACCATTTGTTCTGAAATTTGAAACTTAATGTGTCAGTGTAAGCACTTTACATGTTAAATCTATTTTTAGCTCACTTTTTATTAACATTAAATATAAATGTGCAAATAACAGCAAATCAAAGCTTTTTTCCAGAGAATACAATTTGATACAGCATACTCTATTAATAATTGCTGCTGTTTCCCACCCTATCTTTCTCATTGTCTTGAGCATGACTGAAATGAAAACTGTTTCAATAGAGATAATATTAATGAGGTAGGGTGGGTAACCTGGAGCATGCTCTTCAGGATATGGAGGCTAAAGTTACATAGAGACATATATTTGTTGGCAGATAACAACCAAAAAGGCCTATTTTGTCTGCCAAGAACCCATTGCATCTCCAGGTTACACACCCCGGCTCATTAATGTTATCTCTGTTGAAATGTTTGTTTTCTTTTATTAGTGCTCAGGAGAGTGGGAGAGGAGGGGAGGTGTACAGCAGTGATCATTAATGGGATAAACTGTTTTTAAAATATATTTTCTGACTAAAGCTTTGCTGCTGTTTGCACATGTGTGTTTAATGTTAGTTAATGGTGATTTAACAAGACAAGCACTGGCCCTTTAACACTCAGCTTGTGTCATGGGCATGTCTATTTTGGATTATTTTTTGGCTGTTCTATTTAGTTCTTTCATCAAACGGATTTTCGCAGTGGATTTTTTTAATAGATGTCAAATTGTAAAAGCTCATCCTCCCCAGGAGTCTAATCCTGTTAAGAGCAAAAGCGAATGTCTCAATCCAGTAATGCAATATTGATGTCAATAGTTAAAATTAAAGGCTGTATTTATTTTAACAACATTAACTGCTATGTAACTCATGTACATAAATGTATTTATCAGAGAAAATTTAGAAGACTCTGCTTGTGTCATGGTTTCCATTATGACTATTCATAGTGGCAGTCTTTCAACAGAACTAAATAGAGATGTAATCTGCACCCAAGGTGTCTAACCGTGTTATGAACAAAAGCAAATTCCTGCCACCAGTAAATCAAAACTGAATATAAAATATAAATATTGAAGATTGTATTTATTTATTTTAAAGTTTCTAAAAATATATTTATCATGATAAAATTAATCTTGTTATAAGAGCATACTATAAATATGACAACGGGTTCCCTGGTAGTCCAGTGCTTAGGAGTCAGTGCTTTCACAGCTGCGACTTGGGTTCGATTCTAGTCAGGGAACAAAGAAGTCACAACATCCATGCAGGGTTGGGCCTGGTAAGTACTTGTATGGGAGACCACCAAGGAATGCTGTGGACCACTGGAGAAGGAACTGGCCCAGGGGATCAGCACTGGTGGGTCCTTCCCCTCTTCAAATTTGACAACAATTCACCAGCAGTGACAGCAGCAGTGCCGCCCACCAAACGCTAGATGGCGCAGCGGATTTTCAGTGCCCATACCATAGAATTAGGGTTAGGTAAACTATTAATAAAGGTTTCAACTCGTGTGAAATATTGGCAGCACTGCAAAATATCCATCGCAGCTACTTGCTGGCACGTCAGCTGTCGGTGCTGGCGAATTTACAACAGGATAGATCCCACTGGTGTGTTGCGGTCCATGAGGTCACAGAGAGTCGGGCACAACTGAACGACACAAACACATAAATATGACACTTTGGTGGTACTTTAAAGGGACTCTGCCACAACAAAATCAACTATAGACTATTGATTACCCATTCATTTCTAAAGTGAAGCATTCGAGAGAAATTCAGTATTGTTTGTGTTCTGTATTTAGGCATATGAGTAGCTACCCAATACTAATTAACTGCTTTGATTTGGTTTTTAGTGTCACAATCTGTCTCTGTGGTACCAAAAACAATACCCCCTATGTTATGCTATGTTATTTATTTTAACAACATTAGCTGTTATGTAACTCATGTACATAATCCCCGCCACCATCCTTATCAAGTACTCTGAAGCACATTTTTGCATATTGAGCCCCAAAGCATAAAGGAGTAACAAAACAAGGCAAAGTGTATCAGGAATCATTCACTGTAAAGAAAAAAAAAGATTATTACAATGTATAGCTAGTATGTAATACTTGTTAAAGGTATATTTATGTTTGCTGGATTAAGAATGCATGTGATAGAGGAGAATCATTACTGTATGAAAACATTTTTTGCATGACAAAAATTCCAAAATAAACATTAATATACTTACCCTGAAGTTAGCAAAATGTCTTCTTTTTTCTTCCAGTTGAATTTGAGAGTTAACGTTCCCTAAATTAGCATAAAAATAATCATTTGTTTTGGCCAATCAGAGGCAGCTGTAACATTGTAGCCAAATCTGGGGATCCTGCCTCTGCAGCAACGCATCATGGGATTTGTAGTCAGGCACATATTGATCTTACAAGGTTGAACTTGATGGGCTAAAAGTATTTTTTCAACCTCAATTACTATGTAACTATGTAAGATATCCATGTAAGAAGGTGTTATATATTTTTAAACTCTCACATTCACTCTGCAGCTTATTCCACCTCAGCTTTTTCAGCACATTCTCACAGTTCGTGCAGCTCCTTGCACCCCAGTCTCTGCAGCAAAGAATAACATAGAGTTTACCTATCAAATACAGTCATATTGCTATACCAAACGCTGGCTGCAGTGTGGATTCAGCCTTGTCTGCACCTTCTACCACTTCTGCAGGAAGTCCATTCTTTGTATGAGCTTTCTGTTGGGGTGTCCCTATGAATACAAATCTACACAGTGCTTTTTTATAAGCACCCCACCTTAAAGGGACACAGTCACCTCAAAATCAATTAGTTTTTTTCGGTTATTCTTAAAGTTCATGAAAAACTGTCTATATGTTGTGTTATCTATTTTTTTCTGAATCAATCCTAGGAAATTTCAAGTTGTTTTTGCTGTATGTATATGCAAATCAATGGATGACTCATATTAGTTAGCTGCTTTGTTGCACTAATTAGGATTATGGTCTGCTTGTCTGTGTAGTGGCAAATTAAAGGCCTCCAATGTTATCTGGCAGGTAGACCCCTCTCCAACCCTTATCAAGAACTTTGAACTGCACATAGGAGCCACAAAATCATTTCTAAATATTTCTGAAATAATTTACTGCGGAGGAAAACTGCAAATACAATGTGCAGCCATTTTTAATGCTGTTTAAAATTAAATCATTTTCGTTGTGTCCCTTTAAATGAGAGGTATGTTCTCCTTAGAAATACTGTGTAGGATCCTGAAGGTTGAATTAACTGACCTTCTCTTGAATCACAAAAAGAAAGAAAACTTAAATAAAACCTTCCTCATCCCAAAGGCTGGTCAGAGACAGGGGCGGGCGGGTGGGGGGATGCGTGATGGGAGGGGGTGAACAGGGTCATCAATAGCAAAGTCTTGATGAAAATAAAATATGCTCCAAAGGACATTACAGAGAAGTAAATAAAAGAGATAAAAATGGAAATTTCAAGCTTGCTGCGTCTTCTCTGATAAAGGGAATAAGACGGAGAGCGGAATAATGCGTGGTGAGAAGGTTACCGTCACTTTAAGAGGCAGCTAGTGCTGCACAGGGCTGATAAGAGAGAGGAAGCAGCCTGTTCTAGAGAGATAAAGCCAAATCCTAGTATGTGCCATCCCCAATCCGGCTGTGCAGGGCCCGGCCACGCAGCCTGACAAAGTGCCATTTAAGATAGAATAAATACAGCGGCAGAGCCTGTTACTGGCACCTTATTAATCTGCTGCTCGCCATTTACAATGTTGTTAAAAATACAGAGTTTAGCAGACAGGAGCTGAATGGTTTGGGAATCCATCACAAGCTGCCTGTGTTCTATTGTCTACTGCAATTTACTTCTGTTAACCCTGCGAAGACTGGGGTGCTGGGAAAGCATGTGCATTAAAACTGTTTAATAATGTCACTGGATAAGGAGTTAGTTATAGGAAATACTTATATATTACGGCGTCTGTCAACAACCGGGCCAAGAGCCTGAGACCTTATTTGTTGGTCATCAGGAGCAAACAGAAATAAGGAGAGCCCAACACTTTAAACATATCACTTCCATTAGTCATGGTTATATATAGACTAGCGACTTGCCCGTCAAAAATGATGGGGCAATAAAATTGTAAGGCAGGTAATGCTGTTTGCCCCAGACATTCATTTTTTTGGTGGTCTGAGATCCTTTGGCGCTCATTGCAAAGCTCTTGGTTGTTGTACTTTTTTTTATCAGAGGCGCTTTTGCTGTCATTGTAAGGTCGGCGCTGATCTGCTTTTTGCGCTTATTGCAAGGCTGTCCCCTGGTGTAGTTTGTGTGCTATGAGCATCGTTGGCGCTCGTTGTGAGGCGCACGGTGAATGGCTTTTGCGTTTATTGCGATAGTGTATTTTTTTGTTGTTGTGTATATGTATTTTTGTATGCTATTTACATAATTAATAAATTAATAAATGAATATACTTTACCTATTTGTAAGTAATATATGCAGGAAGCATTGTGCTGAAGAGCTGACAATCTGTTTTGATGTCCCTGCAGCATACAATGTAGATTTGCACTGTTGTGTAGCTGAGGTGTAAGTGTCAGCAATGTGTGCAGTGTGTAGTCTAAATAGGCTGCGTGCGCGAGGGGAAGCCGTTAGGGTAGCTGTGTATTTCTGCATTCTGTAAGTTAGTGTTGTAAAATGGCGGCTAATGTGTATGTGGTACTCGGGTGTGGATGGTTTAGCGTCCTTGGTAAAAGTTCATCTTGTACCTCGTACGGCTTTTTGGAAGAGCCGTATGTGTTTGGTGGTGTTTTGCTGCTTTAGGGTCGTGCAGCCTCGTTTTCGTTTTTTGGGCGGTAATTTTTTCTCTCGCTTAGGGGATTTTCGTGTGTCTAAACTCGATAATTAGGACTTAAATTGAGGTGTAACTTCACTTGCAGAGATCCTGGGTGCCCCCCCCCCCCGCACCCTTGCTGTGGGTAAGGTTTTTATGTCATTTTTGTGTGTATTTATTGTTTTTTTAATGTTCTCCGCTGCGCACGGTTTGGCCATTAAGGTCGTATTTTTGCGAGTTCGTAATGGGTTTTTTTCTAAGTCCCGCGGCTCCTATTTTTTTGTGTAAGTACGTATTTAGTCATTGCGTGTTAGATCTTTTTTTTCAAAGTCCTGCTTCTGTGGGTGTTTGTAACCGCTTGTAAGGTGCCGTAGAGCCTCCACCTCCTACTTCTAGAGCCTCCACCTCCTACTTCTAGCTGTGCCTTCCCTACTCTTCCAGTTGTACCTCTCCTCCTATTCTACCTGTGCCTCTCCTTTTTCTCTCTTTCTAGATGTGCCTCTCCTCTCTACTTGTAGCTGGGCCTCTCCTCCTCTTCTAAATGTGCCTTTCCTCATCGTCTATCCTCTTTCAGTTGTACATCTTCTCTTCTACATGTACCTTTCCTCCTTTTTCTTTCTTCCTAATTCGCCTCTCATTCTCTTTCTCTTTTTCTCTATTTCTGTCTGTGCCTCTTCTTTTCTCTCTCATTCTAGCTGTGCCTCCCCTGCTCTCCCAGTTGTACCTCTCCTCCTATTCTACGTTTTCTCTCCTCTTTCAGTTGCACGTCTCATTCTCTTCTACCTGTGCCTCTCCTCCCTTTTCTCTCTTCCTAGCCATGCTGCTTCACCTCTTCTCTCCTATTTCAGCTGTACCTCTTTACTTACCTTTACTTACCTTTTCCCCTCTTTCAGTTGTGCTTCCTATTTCTCTTCTACCTGTGCCTCTATCCCCGTTTTCTCTCTTCCTAGCTGTGCTGCTTCACCTCTTCTCTCCTATCTAAGTTGTGTCTCTCCTGTGTCTTTCCTCCTCTTTTAGTTGTGTCTCTCCTCTTTTATCTGTGCATTTCCTCCTCTTTTAGTTGTGTCTCTCCTCTTCTACCTGTGCCTTTCCTCCTCTTTTAGTTGTGTCTCTGCTCTTCTACCTTTGCATTTCCTCCTCTTTTAGTTGTGCCTCCCCTCTTCTACATGTGCATTTCCTCCTCTTTTAGTTGTGTCTCCCCTCTTCTACATGTGCATTTCCTCCTCTTTTAGTTGTGTCTCTCCTCTTCTACATGTGCATTTCCTCCTCTTTTAGTTGTGTCTCTCCTCTTCTACCTGTGCATTTCCTCCTCTTTTAGTTGTGTCTCTCCTCTTCTACATGTGCATTTCCTCTTCTTTAAGTTGTGCCTCCACTTCTACCTGTGCCTTTCCTCCTCTTTTAGTTGTGTCTCTCCTCTTCTACCTGTGTATTTCCTCCTCTTTTAATTGTGTCTCTCCTCTTCTACCTGTGCCTTTCCTCCTCTTTTAGTTGCGTCTCTCCTCTTCTACCTGTGCATTTCATCCTCTTTTAGTTGTGCCTCCCCTCTTCTACATGTGCATTTCCTCCTCTTTTAGTTGTGTCTCCCCTCTTCTACATGTGCATTTCCTCCTCTTTTAGTTGTGTCTCTCCTCTTCTACATGTGCATTTCCTCCTCTTTTAGTTGTGTCTCTCCTCTTCTACCTGTGCCTTTCCTCCTCTTTTAGTTGTGTCTCTCCTCTTCTACATGTGCATTTCCTCCTCTTTAAGTTGTGCCTCCACTTCTACCTGTGCCTTTCCTCCTCTTTTAGTTGTTTCTCTCCTCTTCTACCTGTGCCTTTCATCCTCTTTTAGTTGTGTCTCTCCTCTTCTACCTGTGCATTTCCTCCTCTTTTAGTTGTGTCTCTCCTCTTCTACCTGTGCATTTTCTCCTCTTTTAGTTGTGTCTCTCCTCTTCTACCTGTGCCTCTCCTCCTCTTTTAGTTGTGTCTCTCCTCTTCTACCTGTGCCTCTCCTCCTCTTTTAGTTGTGTCTCTCCTCTTCTACCTGTGCCTTTCCTCCTCTTTTAGTTTTGTCTCTCCTCTTCAACCTGTGCCTTTCCTCCTCTTTTAGTTGTGTCTCTCCTCTTCTACCTGTGCATTTCCTCCTCTTTTACTTGTGTCTTTCCTCTTCTACCTGTGCCTTTCCTCCTCTTTAAGTTGTGTCTCTCCTCTTTTACCTGTGCATTTCCTCCTCTTTTAGTTGTGTTTCTCCTCTTCTACCTGTGAATTTCCTCCTCTTTTAGTTGTGTCTCTCCTCTTCTACCTGTGCATTTCCTCCTCTTTTAGTTGTGTCTCTCCTCTTCTACCTGTGCATTTCCTCCTCGTTTAGTTGTGTCTCTCCTCTTCTACCTGTGCCTTTCCTCCTCTTTTAGTTGTGTCTCTCCTCTTCTACCTGTGCATTTCCTCCTCTTTTAGTTGTGTCTCTCCTCTTCTACCTGTGCATTTCCTCCTCGTTTAGTTGTGTCTCTCCTCTTCTACCTGTGCCTTTCCTCCTCTTTTAGTTGTGTCTCTCCTCTTCTACATGTGCATTTCCTCCTCTTTAAGTTGTGCCTCCACTTCTACCTGTGCCTTTCCTCCTCTTTTAGTTGTGTCTCTCCTCTTCTAGCTGTGCCTTTCCTCCTCTTTAAGTTGTGCCTCCACTTCTACCTGTGCCTTTCCTCCTCTTTTAGTTGTGTCTCTCCTCTTCTAGCTGTGCCTTTCCTCCTCTTTAAGTTGTGCCTCCACTTCTACCTGTGCCTTTCCTCCTCTTTTAGTTGTGTCTCTCCTCTTCTACCTGTGCATTTCCTCCTCTTTTAGTTGTGTCTCTCCTCTTCTACCTGTGCATTTCCTCCTCGTTTAGTTGTGTCTCTCCTCTTCTACCTGTGCCTTTCCTCCTCTTTTAGTTGTGTCTCTCCTCTTCTACATGTGCATTTCCTCCTCTTTAAGTTGTGCCTCCACTTCTACCTGTGCCTTTCCTCCTCTTTTAGTTGTGTCTCTCCTCTTCTACCTGTGCCTTTCCTCCTCTTTTAGTTGTGTCTCTCCTCTTCTACATGTGCATTTCCTCCTCTTTAAGTTGTGCCTCCACTTCTACCTGTGCCTTTCCTCCTCTTTTAGTTGTGTCTCTCCTCTTCTTCCTGTGCATTTCCTCCTCTTTTAGTTGTGTCTCTCCTCTTCTACCTGTGCCTTTCCTCCTCTTTTAGTTGTGTCTCTCCTCTTCTACATGTGCATTTCCTCCTCTTTTAGTTGTGTCTCTCCTCTTCTACCTGTGCATTTCCTCCTCTTTAAGTTGTGCCTCCACTTCTACCTGTGCCTTTCCTCCTCTTTTAGTTGTGTCTCTCCTCTTCTACCTGTGCCTTTCCTCCTCTTTTAGTTGTGTCTCTCCTCTTCTACCTGTGCATTTCCTCCTCTTTAAGTTGTGCCTCCACTTCTACCTGTGCCTTTCCTCCTCTTTTAGTTGTGTCTCTCCTCTTCTATCTGTGCATTTCCTCCTCTTTTAGTTGTGTCTCTCCTCTTCTAGCTGTGCCTTTCCTCCTCTTTAAGTTGTGTCTCTCCTCTTCTACCTGTGCCTTTCCTCCTCTTTTAGTTGTGTCTCTCCTCTTCTACATGTGCATTTCCTCCTCTTTTAGTTGTGTCTCTCCTCTTCTACCTGTGCCTTTCCTCCTCTTTTAGTTGTGTCTCTCCTCTTCTACCTGTGCATTTCCTCCTCTTTAAGTTGTGCCTCCACTTCTACCTGTGCCTTTCCTCCTCTTTTAGTTGTGTCTCTCCTCTTCTATCTGTGCATTTCCTCCTCTTTTAGTTGTGTCTCTCCTCTTCTAGCTGTGCCTTTCCTCCTCTTTAAGTTGTGTCTCTCCTCTTCTACCTGTGCCTTTCCTCCTCTTTTAGTTGTGTCTCTCCTCTTCTACATGTGCATTTCCTCCTCTTTTAGTTGTGTCTCTCCTCTTCTACCTGTGCCTTTCCTCCTCTTTTAGTTGTGTCTCTCCTCTTCTACCTGTGCCTCTCCTCCTTTTTCTCTCTTCTTAGCTGTTCCTCTTCACCTCTTCTCTTTCCTACTAGCTGAACCTCCCCCTCCTCTCCCTTTCCCCTCTGGGTATGTCTCCTTTCCTCACCTGCTGCTCTCATCCCTGTGATATTTGGCTCAGATTCAGCCATTGGAAAGCAGCCAAGAGAAATCCCTGACCCCCTTTGCACAGCTGGAGCTGCCTCTGTATCCAGATAGGGGAGCTGTGCGGTGCAGCTGCCCACACTTTATCATGGCAGGCTATATGAAGATGAGACATTGCTATAGTTAATATGACTTGCACCCCCTGTGATTGGGGCATCCTCGCACTTTGGGCAGTGTAATTAAAGTGACTCAGCAAAGGTTCCAGTCATTGCTATAATAAAAACTATATGTATAAATCAGTACCATTTCAATTGTTCAAGTGATAGATAATAAAGCTTGATTGTCATAAAGCTTGATTGTCATATATGTTAAGCATAAATTAGATGTGATGTGATTAATAATCGCAGACAAGGCGGTTGCCAGAGAAAAGAGAGTGGGTACTTTTGTGAGGGGCCTACCCTGGAAGAGGGGCCCTTTCTGTGGGGCAATTATATTATGGGGTGCTGAGATGCCTGTCATCAGGGAATGGATGAAGGAGCCAAAGAAAATCTGGGGTGGGGGATACTGCATATAGTATAAAAATACCACACAACTGCTTCTCTACACACACTAAAAAATCTCTGTTCCCTCTCCCTCTAATGCACAGTTCCTACACCCATGCATTAGAGAAAGAGGGAACAGAGCTTTGAGAAACAGCTGTCCTCTGGCTCATAAGTGTTAGATATCTTTGTTCACCTCTATATATATACTAGCGACTTGCCCGTCAAAAAATGACGGCAATAAGATTGTAAGGGCGGTACATTTTGTTGGTGTTCCAAGATGTTACAGCACTCATTGAGAGCCTCGAGCTGAGCTCTTTCGGCGCTCATTGCGAGGTTGTTGGTTGTTTGTGTGCTATGAGCATTGTTTTTTTTTGCTAATGCTAATGAAATAATGAATAAAATAATACATCAATATACTTTACCTATTTTGAAGTAATATATGCAGGAAGCATTGTGCAGAAGAGCTGGCAATCTGTTTTGATGTTGCTGCAGCATACAATGTGTGTTTTGGTGCTGCTGTGTAAGTGTCAGTAATGTGTGCAGTTTGTAGCGTAAATAGAATTTCATGTGCGCAGGTTTCGGGCGGTAAGGTCGTATTTTTGCAAGGTCGTAATGTTTTTTTTCTAAGTCCCGCGTCGTGTATTTGTTTCTCGGAAGTCCGTAAATTTTGCAAGGTCCGCAGTTGCTGGCATAGATATGTATATATATATATATATATATATATATATATATATATATATATATATATATACTGTATATGTATAAAATATATACACTATGTATATTATATGTCTACTGGGCCCATTGATTTCTGTAAGATCATGACCGGTTGGATTAGATTTAAACATTTAAAAGTATCTGAGACTTATGTCTCCAACTGGACATGTGTTTCTTCCTTATCACCTCCTCTGTGATAGATAATAAACCACATGACATCAAAGTAATCAGCAAAGAGGGTAAACTGTTCATATAATAAATATAATTTTCAAGCTAACACTTCCACCCAACCCAATATGTTGCAGAAAGTGGCATTAAGTTATTCTGTAAAGGTTCTTTCTGCTCTAGCAATGAATGTCTTGACCTGGTAAGACCCAAAGTCCCTGACCCCCCAAAAAAGACACAACACAACTGTTGGAGGTACAACTGGCCGCAGCGAGTTTTATTATCATAATATGCAAATGGCTTATGTAAATTCACTACAACGGGGGAGGAGCCCCGGGCTTGGCAGTAACCCCATCCCTTGAGCCCACGCTCAAGAGGTCAACCTCTGTGCCGTCGTCACACCTTCCCTTTCTCACCATTAACCCGGGCAACTCCCCCACCCGCCACGGCGACTCCGGACGAATCCTCTACGGAGACACTCCCCTCCATCGCTTAGACCTGCTGTACCCCTTCTTTAAACTTCAACATAAGCAACTCCAAGCCTATTTCCGTCAGATGTACTCCATCTTCCAAGAAAAACGCATCCGCATTAGATTCCTCCAGATCGTGATGGCGCAGAGATATCCATCCCATCTTTCTAATGAAGCTCGACATCAGCTTGTTCACTTTCTGCCTGGCCCTGTCCAGGCTACCTGGGTCCCTCGCATTTCTCCATGACCTCCTTTTTACCATCTCTGACCATATAACGGTTATTCCTGGGAACCTCTCCCTCCAGCCACTGATGTCGCGCTCAAATCCCTCTCCAGCCTTTTGATAGGGATGTATCCCAAATCATTTCCTCCCACATGGAAGATCACAATCTCCAGCCGACCAAAGCGCTGGGTGTACGAGTCCATCAACCCACTAGCTTGCCTCCACCTCATTCCTCTCGTACCAAACCAGCGCACTGCTCCGCGCCCATTAGGTATACTCAACTGCAGACCATCCTTCGAGTTCATGGCAAAACGCTCCGCCCAGTATATGTAGGAGTGCCCGATCACCCAGAGTTGATTCCGAGGGTCTGCAATGGCATGGCAAACTTATTAAGCAACTGAAGCCTGTCGAATGTATAACTTGAAACGGCTCAATTACCACCTTCCAATCCTCTTAAGCACCTCATCCAGAAGTCCCAAACCAGCTGCTTCCGTTGCCGCCCCTATGCGGAATGAGTGAGTTCCAAATTCAGCCTCACATAGTCCCAGTTTTCTCAAACAACTTTTGAAAACCTTATAGAATTGGAAGCGCGACAAGGCGAGCCCGTCCAAGTGTATTAATAATGGCCCGGGCAAACCCGGCCACCGCTGCAACAGTCAGTCCACACAGTCCACTGGGCAACAGTCCGTTCCTACCCGTCTCAGCATAATCTCCTTGCCATGACCCGCCTGGTCTGTCTTGGACCTCCTTAACCATAACACTACCCTGTCACCTTCCACCCACACTTCCTTCACTTGCATGCCTCCCGGGCCGTGCCTGCTAGCCGCAACCAGTTCACCTAACCTGAATGCCCCAAAGAAGGCTAGCGAAAAAGCTGTACGGAACAGCAGCGCCTCGTAGGCCATGTGACAAACCTCCTCCGGTGCCACAGAGATACGCAACAACAGCAAAAATGTGACAGGGCGACGCTTGTCCTCAACCAACTGACCCTTAGCCAGTCCTTTCAGGACTCTCCTTACTCCTTAGTCAAGTCCTTCTGCCCAGATAGCTTGTACATAAAAACTAACGCAGTTACTTGACTGGACACTGAGGCCGCTGACATACCGGAATCCCTACATTGCAGTATGAACCACAGCAGTATGCTTAACCTCTGATCATCAGACTCCTCACCGCCTGCTGCCGCCACCAAGTCAGCCCACTTAAACCACACCTTCCTGTATGCCGACCATGTTGATGGCGCCAATGAATTCCTGATCAGCGGCACTACCTCTCTGCTCCGAGCTCCCATAGCATGAGCGGGAACTGCTCCCCCGTCGCTGCTGCTTGGGATGCCAGCCGTCTGAAGCGTCTCCACTGAAAACGAGACAGTGCGTCAGCTATACTGTTATCTAAGCCCGGAACATGCTTAGCTCTAAAACATATGTTCAAACGTAAGCAGACAAGAACTAAGTGTCGAAGCAACCTGATGACCGGTATTGATGATGAAGTGATGTTGTTCGCCGCATGGACCACTGCCATGTTGTCCGAGAAAAAGATGACGTGCCTATCCTTAAGGTCTTCTCCCCACATACATACTGAGACAACAATAGGAAATAGCTCCAGGAAGGATTAATTCTTGGTTAGGCACGCCTCAATCCATTTTTCGGGCCATGCTGCTGCACACCATTTGTCCCGGAAATATGCACCGAATCCGTGAGCCCCCGACGCGTCAGTAAACAAGGCCAGCTGGATGTTAGACTGCCTACGCATGTGAATCAATGCCCTACCATTGAAGGATTCCAAGAACGCCACACAAACCCCCGCGTCCTCTCTTATAGATGCCGTTATCCTTGAAAGTGGTGTGCCTGCTTGATACCAACCGTAGCTAACGCAATCCGACGACAAAAGATCCTTCCCATGGGAATGATTCTACATGCGCACGCGAGCTTCCCAAGAATGGACTGGAGCCGCCGAAGAGACACCCTCATCGCACCTGCAAGCGCCGCCAACTCGCCTCTTCAATCATTGACTTTTTCCAATGGCAATCATGCCTGGCAGGCACCTGACGTGGCCCCTGATTGGCTGGACTGTTCCTGCCTCGGCATCTCTGTCGCCTGCTCTTCACACTAGTTGCACGGGATTCCCTCTCCGAACTGGAGTCCGCCCTGATGCGGCGTTAAGACTTGCAGCAATGGGAGCGAGATCTGCCCATAGATGATCTGTCAAGGCAAAAATAACCATGTGAGGGCTGTCCTTGCCTGCCATAACTGTCGTCCAGTCCACTCCCGTCCAGTGATGACTCGTAGTTAGAATACGGTAAGGACAGCCCAGTCAAAGGACTGTTGGCTCTAACCTCCCGAACAGCTCTACCGTCCTCTTTTGTAGCCCCTGTCCGTCCTCTGGTGTTACTAATTAGGTCATCTACAGCCACAGCCCCCCGGCTTGGTAACCAACCATCAATGCTTTCCGCATAGGTGGGTGAGGGGCCTGCTTCTTCTCAACTCTGATCGAAGAGAAAGAAAGAGGGCTGTATCTTGCTGTTGGCTTCCTTGACTCACTCTGCGGTGGCCGCATGGATAAAGAACCTCCCCTAGAGTGCTGTGGGGATTCGTTCTGGGGGTTGCTGGCTGGCCTAGAGCCACTGCCGGTAGCATAGCTGCGGCTGGATCTCCTTACCTCCTCCCTCGGCTGGTTCTGTGGCCTAGGAAGCCCCTGCGTGACTCTGTGGGAAGAATGCCACTCCCAATGCCCTTGGGGGAACAGCCACCACCGACTGTTCTCCCGCAGATAAAGGGGCTTCATCTCCCGCAATAGAGTCAGCAGCAGGTGCTGCAGCAGCCTGTCCACAGCCCAGACGGTCTTCCAACCATCTCACTCCATGGCTGATGGCTCTGGACCGCACCTCCACCAAGAGGCACTCTAAACCCACTGACTCCCCCACATCCATAACCACAGACATAACACAAGACAGGACAATGAGGGATGATAAATGAAACAACACAAACGCACACCTGACGATAACTCTCACAAAAGGCAAACACCTGAGGTATGCCACCTAAATATGGAGCACAGCTATAGATAGAAGGCTAAATAAAAATGGCTGCTACATACACAAAATAGGAAAGAGAAGAAACAATATAAGTACCCCCTAACCTAATTAGATAGACAGCAAGAGAGAAGAGAAAGAATATAAAAAAATACACACTGCCTAATCCGGCTACCCTACACTATAGTGCATTTATATAGAATGCACACAAGACCAACACTCTTTGTTAACTCCAGCTGCTGCCTGCCTCCCTGCCTGCCGCGAAGTGAGGCAAAATGGCGCCCGCGCTGGCCTAAGGGGGCGGAGCAATTGCAACCTCTCGCACGAGGCCTGCTTCCCGCCTCCTCCACCGACACTTGGTCCCACCGAGTGAATGGACAACCACTGCGGATACCAGCTCACTGGTTCCGCCCTGGGGGTCCTTCATTAAGGCTCTCAGTGAATGTAGGTTTTGATTTGCACAAGATATCTAATAGATTGTAATCTCTTAACCCCACAATGCTGTTAGGTTCTTATTGTTATGAAGTGCTGCAACATAATATTCACAGAAAAGTGAGTAAACACATTGGGTAAGATGTCTTCTAGTGATTAAGTTGTTAGGGGTTTCTACCCTTCTGATAGTGTGCTCTGTGAGTAACACCAGAGATAAACAGGTATCTGGGGCCCACCCTGTGACTGTGGCACCGTGTATACACACACGCAAAGATGTAAATATGTGTTTTAGAAATATGTCTACATGGACATATAAACATTTTTTTTAAATGGCCACTGTGGTCATATATTTAAAATATACTGATTTGAAGAACTACACTAGAAATTAGGCAACATGTTTTTAGACTGTAAAAAAGGATAATGTTTCTATGTTTTACCTTATATGCAAGTATGCTGCAGTGGGATCTAACATTTTAGTTTCCAGTGATCTACTGGAGACTTTGAATGTTCAGGAAGTTTCTATCTTCACAGTGGGAATGAGGCAACTACAACTGACAGTATTGTCAGTAAAAGTAATGGAAACTCATTAGTTTACAAGGGCATTGTGACGAAGTGCCCTTCGCCACTTTGTCTTGGAGAGGACTGTTTGCCAGCCTCCTGCCCTGCGACTATGGCCCTGGGACATATTGCCCTTTAAACACAGTATTCGGCCATACCAGAGTGTTTGTCACTCATTCTGGCCCTTTACATACAGGGGGGTCATTCGGTACTTGCCCTGTGTGAACCATGATACCACAGATAGCTATGCCATGGAGCCCATTCATATAATGAAAGACTATGGGAAAGAATTTAGCTACATGGCAATTGAACTGTGTGAAGAGGATCTGAGCGCTATTCGGTAGTTTTGTGCACTCAGATCCCAGCTATCTGGGGATATGTGAAATGTGAGTAAATGTGAATTGCAGTAATGCTGATGGGTTGTCAAACTAGAGAATTGACCAACAAATACTTTTGTCCGGACATCCCCAGGCCGATCCGTTGGGATCAGACCGTGTATGCCGGCTTATGGTCACGGGGGAGGTGTGTAACGGAACCCATCACTGTTTTACCCTGTTTTATGGTTATTTTATTCTTGGTTAAAATATGATCCTACTATTATACTGTATGTATGTTGGTTTATGCTCTGCAGAATATTGGCCCAGACTAGTGCAGACCTTGGCATGGGAGATAATCCTGTTACAGAGACTCTTCATAAGATAAGGAAGTCTATTGTATAAAGTGTTTTCATTCTCAGACATAAGAACAAAGAAGGATGATCTAATCCATGTCTGATTGTATCAAAGTTGCCAGGTAGCCTCAGGGAGGTGTGACCCACCTATTGTCCCTATATGTGTATTGTGTGGCCAACTATGGGGGATGTGTGAAATGTCTGTGTGTTATGTGTAAAAGATACTTTTACTAACTTTTGAACCCCTGGTCTGATTCATGCCATTTTTTTATATGTTGTTCCACAATTTATGTTGTTCATAAAAATGTAAGTTTTATTTATGTACTATGTAAAATCATAAAGTTATAAAAATGTATAAAAATGTGTAAGTTTTAGCTGGGAGATAAATGAGTAGATACAATAATAAACTCAATTATCTCTCAAGTAGAGGGGAGGGAAACTGTGGGCGTTACTATTGTGTTATTGGTTGTTTATACCTTCCCCTGGGTGTGTTCTGTTTTCCTGACTGTAATAAAAACCAGGCTGGGTGTGCCAGCAAGAAAGTGCTCCTTGACCCTTCAAAACGTAGGCTTGTCTCGTTCTTGGAGGGGATTGCTATATCATACTGGGGATTGCTATGCTTTGCATACTCCCTGGAGCTTTAAACTACTGAACCCTTGTTCCTGATGTACTCTTCTTGGAGGAGAGGTCTTCCCCACACGATCCTGGATGCTGGAGATTCATACAGGGTGGAAGGAAGATGGCGCGGCTCCAGTTAAGCTACGGCGGTTGTAGAGTCGGTGGTGGTTGTGGTGTCCGGTGGGGTGCTTGTAGGCCTCGACGCAAACTAGGACGCGTCCATCAACGGAGGTACCCGGTCGGGGTGCCAGGAGATCCGTTACAGGCATACAATCCTGAGAGTCAGAATCAGCTGATAGAATACAATGGTTACCTATAAAAAATAATATTTTGGTATAAAAGATAACTACTTTTCTCTGCTTGGTGTTCTCCAAAATAATTTTATAAATCATTTTAATCATTGGATTTATCACACAAGAACTGCGAGCTCGCAAGAAGCTCGCAAGAACTGCGTCACTCGCTAAGCGAGGGGCCGCATTTGCGGAGGTGGAGGCCCTACAGCACTTCAACGCGCTTACAAACACCCACGCAATCTGCATTTTACCAAAATAGATGTAACACGCAATCACTATATACGGACTTACACAAAAAAATACGAACCGCAGGGATTAGAACGGAAAATTTACGGACTTAGCATAAAAAAATACGAGACGCAGGACTTAGAAAAAAATACATTACGATCTCACAAAAATACGACCTTAACGGCCAAACCGCGCGTACCTGAAAACATTAAAAACACAATAAATACACACAAAAAATACATAAAAAGCTTACCCACAGCAAGGGGGGCACCCAGGACCTCCGCAACTAAAGTTACACCTCAATTTAAGTCCAAATTCCTGAGTTTAGACACCCGAAAATCCCCTAAGCGAGAGAAAAAATGGCCGCCGAAAAAAACGAAAACGAGGCTACAGGACCCTAAAGACGCAAACCACCACCAAGCACATACGGCTATTCTAAAAAGCCATACGAGGTACAAGATACACTCTTACCAAGGACGCGACATCATCCACAGCCGCGTAACACACACATTCACCGCCATTTTACAACACTAACTTACAGAATGCAGAAATACACAACTACACTAATGGCTTTCCCTTGCGCACGCAGCCTATTTACACTACACACTGCACACATTGCTGAAACTTACACCTCAGCTCCACAACACTGCAAATCTACATTGTATGCTGCAGGAACATCAAAACAGATTGGCAGGTCATATATTAATTCCAAATAGGTCAAGTATATTCATTTATTAATGTATTATTATTTAATTAGCATACAAAAAAAAATATACACAAAAAAAAATACACTCTCACAATAAACACAAAAGCCATTCACCGCGCCAGTCAACGCTGCTCATAGCACACAAAGTCTTGCAATAAGCGCAAAAAACAGATCACTGCCGACCAAACAATAACAGCAAAAGCGTCTATCAGAAAAAAAAAATACGACAACCAACAGCCTCGAAATGAGCGCCGAGGAATTCAGACCACCAACAAAATTAATGTCTGGACCAAACAGCATTACCTGCCTTGCAATTTTATTGCCGTCATTTTTGACGGGCAAGTCGCTTTGGGTCATGTGAATGTTTTACTGTTTTTTACTGCACGCTAATCAAGAAGAGTTCTGAAAAAGATATATCTAGGGCTGTCTATCCTATGCTACCAAGAGCCTGAAATACTCTGTATCTTGAAGTACTGGGTTCTGATGGTGCCTGAGGGAATCCAGGGACCTCCAGCCCTAGTCTGGACAGTGTTGTATTCCATTACAGGTTGTGTCTATGCTTTGACTTTCTATAAATATTAATATCCCTGTATCAATTTCAGGTAAAAAAATATAGAAAATATAGAATTTTTAAACACTTTCAAGTGACAAATGCAACAACATATATATATATACAGTCAGGTCCATAAATATTGGGACATGGACACAATTCTAACCTTTTTGGCTCGATACACCACCACAATGGATTTGAAATGAAACGAACAAGATGTGATTTAACTGCAGTCTTTCAGCTTTAATTTGAGGGTATTTACATCCAAATCAGGTGAACGGTGTAGGAATTACAACAGTTTGTATATGTGCCTCCCACTTTTTAAGGGACCAAAAGTAATGGGACAATTGGCTGCTCAGCTGTTCTATGGCCAGGTGTGTGTTATTCCCTCATTATCCCACTTACAAGGAGCAGATAAAAGGTCCAGAGTTAATTTCAAGTGTGCTATTTGCATTTAGAATCTGTTGCTGTCAACCCTCAATATGAGATTCAAAGGGCTGTCACTATCAGTGAAGCCAGCCATCATTAGGCTAAAAAAACAAAACAAACCCATCAGAGAGATAGCAAAAACATTATGTGTGGCCAAATCAACTGTTTGGAACATCCTTAAAAAGAAAGAATGTACCAAGGAGCTCAGCAACACCAAAAGACCCGGAAGACCACGGAAAACAACTGTGGTGGATGACCGAATAATTCTTTCCCTGGTGAAGAAAACACCCTTCACAACAGTTGGCCAGATCAAAAACACTCCCCAGGAGGAAGGTGCATGTGTGTCAAAGTCAACAATCAAGAGAAGACTTCACCAGAGTGAATACAGAGGGTTCACCACAAGATGTAAACCATTGGTGAGCCTCAAAAACAGGAAGGCCAGATTAGAGTTTGCCAAACAACATCTAAAAAAGCCTTCAAAGTTCTGGAACAACATCCTATGGACAGATGAGACTAAGATCAACTTGTACCAGAGTGATGGGAAGAGAAGAGTATGGAGAAGGAAAGGAACTGCTCATGATCCAAAGCATACCACCTCATCAGTGAAGCATGGTGGTGGTAGTGTCATGGCGTGGGCATGTATGGCTGCCAATGGAACTGGTTCTCTATTATTTATTGATGATGTGACTGCTGACAAAAGCAGCAGGATGAATTCTGAAGTGTTTCGGGCAATATTATCTGCTCATATTCAGCCAAATGCTTCAGAACTCATTGGACGGTGCTTCACAGTGCAGATGGACAATGACCCGAAGCATACTGCAAAAGCAACCAAAAAGTTTTTTAAGGGAAAGAAGTGGAATGTTATGCAATGGCCAAGTCAATCACCTGACCTGAATCCGATTGAGCATGCATTTCACTTGCTGAAGACAAAACTAAAGGGAAAATGCCCCAAGAACAAGCAGAAACTGAAGACAGTTGCAGTAGAGGCCTGGCAGAGCATCACCAGGGATGAAACCCAGCGTCTAGTGATGTCTATGCGTTCCAGACTTCAGGCTGTAATTGACTGCAAAGGATTTGCAACCAAGTATTAAAAAGTGAAAGTTTGATTTATGACTGTTGATCTGTCCCATTACTTTTGGTCCCTTAAAAAGTGTAAGGCACATATACAAACTGTTGTAATTCCTACACCGTTCACCTGATTTGGATGTAAATACCCTCAAATTAAAGCTGAAAGTCTGCAGTTAAAGCACATCTTGTTTGTTTAATTTTAAATCCATTGTGGTGGTGTATAGAGCCAAAAAGATTAGAATTGTGTCGATGTCCCAATATTTATGGACCTGACTGTATATATATATATATATATATATATATATATATATATAATTACTATAGAGTATATATAGAATATAGAGTATTGTGATTTGTTTGGCAGTCAAATATATTCTTTATAGTGATGGGCTTTTGAGGAATACACCTGTCTTTTCAAGTCAAAAAACAGTACTATTTAGAAGAAGCAGGTGAAAAAAAAGAAAAAATATCAATACTGAAAAAAGTATTTGAGTCTGTGATTTATAACAAACAAGCATATATTTATAACTTGATATGTTTTCTTTGTGTGTATTCATGATGGGGAGGGAAGGGTGGGCAGTGCGGGGGCTGTGAAACAGGAACATCTGCGGGGGCCGGGTACACAGCTGCGGCTGCATCTGTTGCATTACTGTATGACAGTCCCTAACCACCAGTGCAGGGTCAGGAAGAGGGACTGTGCAGGACATGGGCTGGCAGAGTATTTAGGGCAACTGTGCTTGAGTGTGGAGGATGCTAATACTGCCCTTCTCTCTGAATACACTGGGAAGTGCTTGTTTATGAGAGAAGGGAAACTGGCACTGCCCTTGATTTCTGTGGAAACTAAAGAGTTATAGTGAGGGTAAGGCTGGTAATGACCCTGATCTGTGTGAAAATTGGAGAGTTATAGTTAGGGTAAGGCTGGTACTGACCCTGATGTCTGTAGAAACTGGAGAGTTATAGTGAGGGTAAGGCTGGTACTGACCCTGATCTGTGTGAAAACTGGAGATTTATAGTGAGGGTAAGGCTGGTACTGACTCTGATCTGTGTGAAAACTGGAGAGTTATAGTGAGGGTAAGGCTGGTACTGACCCTGATCTCTGTGGAAACTGGAGAGTTATAGTGATGGTAAGGCTGGTACTGACCCTGATGTCTGTGAAAACTGGAGAGTTATAGTGAGGTTAAGGCTGGTACTGACCCTGATCTGTGTGAAAACTGGAGAGTTATAGTGAGGGTAAGGCTGGTACTGACCCTGATCTGTGTGGAAACTGAAGAGTTATAGTGAGGGTAAGGCTGGTACTGACCCTGATGTCTGTGAAAACTGGAGAGTTATAGTGAGGTTAAGGCTGGTACTGACCCTGATGTCTGTGAAAACTGGAGAGTTATAGTGAGGGTAAGGCTGATACTGACCCTGATCTCTGTGAAAACTGGAGAGTTATAGTGAGGGTAAGGCTGGTACTGACCCTGATCTCTGTGAAAACTGGAGAGTTATAGTGAGGGTAAGGCTGGTACTGACCTTGATGTCTGTGAAAACTGGAGAGTTATAGTGAGGGTAAGGCTGATACTGACCCTGATCTCTGTGAAAACTGGAGAGTTATAGTGAGGGTAAGGCTGGTACTGACCCTGATGTCTGTGAAAACTGGAGAGTTATAGTGAGGGTAAGGCTGGTACTGACCCTGATGTCTGTGAAAACTGGAGAGTTATAGTGAGGGTAAGGCTGATACTGACCCTGATCTCTGTGAAAACTGGAGAGTTATAGTGAGGGTAAGGCTGGTACTGACCCTGATCTCTGTGAAAACTGGAGAGTTATAGTGAGGGTAAGGCTGGTACTGACCTTGATGTCTGTGAAAACTGGAGAGTTATAGTGAGGTTAAGGCTGGTACTGACCCTGATGTCTGTGAAAACTGGAGAGTTATAGTGAGGGTAAGGCTGATACTGACCCTGATCTCTGTGAAAACTGGAGAGTTATAGTGAGGGTAAGGCTGGTACTGACCCTGATCTCTGTGAAAACTGGAGAGTTATAGTGAGGGTAAGGCTGGTACTGACCTTGATGTCTGTGAAAACTGGAGAGTTATAGTGAGGGTAAGGCTGGTACTGACCCTGATCTCTGTGAAAACTGGAGAGTTATAGTGAGGGTAAGGCTGGTACTGACCCTGATCTCTGTGAAAACTGGAGAGTTATAGTGAGGGTAAGGCTGGTACTGACCTTGATGTCTGTGAAAACTGGAGAGTTATAGTGAGGGTAAGGCTGGTACTGACCCTGATCTCTGTGAAAACAGGAGAGTTATAGTGAGGGTAAAGCTGGTACTGACCCTGATCTGTTATGAAAACAAGAGAGTTATAGTGAGGGTAAGGCTGGTAATGACCCTGATCTGTGTGAAAACTGGAGAGTTATAGTGAGGGTAAAGGGGGTACTGACCCTGATGTCTGTGAAAACTGGAGAGTTATAGTGAGGGTAAGGCTGGTACTGACCCGGATCTCTGTGAAAACTGGAGAGTTATAGTGAGGGTAAGGCTGGTACTGACCCGGATCTCTGTGAAGTCTGGAGAGTTATAGTGAGGGTAAGGCTGGTATTGACCCTTATGTCTGTGAAAACTGGAGATTATAGTGAGGGTAAGGCTGGTACTGACCCTGATCTCTGTGAAAACTGGAGAGTTATAGTGAGGGTAAGACTGGTACTGATCGTTCTGTCTGCGAAAGCTGGAGAGTTATAGTGAGGGTAAGGCTGGTATTGACCCTTATGTCTGTGAAAACTGGAGAGTTATAGTGAGGGTAAGGCTGGTACTGATCGTTCTGTCTGCGAAAGCTGGAGAGTTATAGTGAGGGTAAGGCTGGTATTGACCCTTATGTCTGTGAAAACTGGAGAGTTACAGTGAGGGTAAGGCTGGTACTGACCCTTCTGTCTGCGAAAACTGGAGAGTTATAGTGAGGGTAAGGCTGGTACTGACCCTGATCTCTGAGAAAACTGGAGAGTTACAGTGAGAGAAAGGCTGGTACTGACCCTGATCTGAGTGAAAACTGAAGAGTTACAGTGAGGATAAGGCTGGTACTGACCCTGATCTCTGGGAAACCTGAAGAGTTATAGTGAGGGTAAGGCTGGTACTGACCCTGATCTGTGTGAAAACTGGAGAGTTATAGTGAGGGTAAGGCTAGTACTAACCCTGATCTCTGTGAAGACTGGAGAGTTATAGTGATGGTAAGGCTGGTATTGACCCTGATCTCTGGGAAAACTGGAGAGTTACAGTGAGGGTAAAACTAGTATTGACCCTTATGTCTGTAAAAACTGGAGAGTTAAAGTGATGGTAAGGCTGGTACTGACCCTGATCCCTGTGAAAACTGGAGAGTTATAGTGAGGGTAAAGCTGGTACTGACCCTGATCCCTGTGAAAACTGGAGAGTTATAGTGAGGGTAGGGTTGGTACCGACCCTGATCTCTGGGAAAACTGGAGAGTTATAGTGAGGGTAAGACGGGTACTGACCCTGAACTCTGTGAAAACAGGAGAGTTATAGTAAGGGTAAGGCTGGTACTGACCCTTTATGTCTGTGAAAACTGGAGAGTTACAGTGAGGGTAAGGCTGGTACTGACCCTGATTACTGTGAAAACTGGAGAGTTATAGTGAGGGTAAGGCTGGAACTGACCCTTGTGTCTGTGAAAACTGGAGAGTTATAGTGAGGGTAAGGCTGGTACTGACCCTTGCGTCTGTGAAAACTGGAGAGTTAAAGTGATGGTTAGGCTGGTACTGACCCTTGCGTCTGTGAAAACTGGAGAGTTATAGTGATGGTTAGGCTGGTACTGACCCTTGCGTCTGTGAAAACTGGAGAGTTAAAGTGATGGTAAGGCTGGTACTGACCCTGATTACTGTGAAAACTGGAGAGTTACAGTGAGGGTAAGGCTGGTACTGACCCTGATTACTGTGAAAACTGGAGAGTTATAGTGATGGTAAGGCTGGTACTGACCCTGATTACTGTGAAAACTGGAGAGTTATAGTGATGGTTAGGCTGGTACTGACCCTTGCGTCTGTGAAAACTGGAGAGTTATAGTGAGGGTAAGGCTGGTACTGACCCTGATCTGTGTGAAAACTGGAGAGTTAAAGTGATGGTAAGGCTGGTACTGACCCTGATTACTGTGAAAACTGGAGAGTTATAGTGATGGTAAGGCTGGTACTGACCCTGATTACTGTGAAAACTGGAGAGTTATAGTGATGGTAAGGCTGGTACTGACCCTTGCGTCTGTGAAAACTGGAGAGTTAAAGTGATGGTAAGGCTGGTACTGACCCTGATGTCTGGGAAAACTGGAGAGTTATAGTGAGGGTAAGGCTGGTACTGAACCTCATGTCTGTGAAAACTGGAGAGTTATAGTGATGGTTAGGCTGGTACTGACCCTTGCGTCTGTGAAAACTGGAGAGTTAAAGTGATGGTAAGGCTGGTACTGACCCTGATTACTGTGAAAACTGGAGAGTTACAGTGAGGGTAAGGCTGGTACTGACCCTGATTACTGTGAAAACTGGAGAGTTATAGTGATGGTAAGGCTGGTACTGACCCTGATTACTGTGAAAACTGGAGAGTTATAGTGATGGTTAGGCTGGTACTGACCCTTGCGTCTGTGAAAACTGGAGAGTTATAGTGAGGGTAAGGCTGGTACTGACCCTGATTACTGTGAAAACTGGAGAGCTATAGTGAGGGTAAGGCTGGTACTGACCCTGATCTGTGTGAAAACTGGAGAGTTAAAGTGATGGTAAGGCTGGTACTGACCCTGATTACTGTGAAAACTGGAGAGTTATAGTGATGGTAAGGCTGGTACTGACCCTGATTACTGTGAAAACTGGAGAGTTATAGTGATGGTAAGGCTGGTACTGACCCTTGCGTCTGTGAAAACTGGAGAGTTAAAGTGATGGTAAGGCTGGTACTGACCCTGATGTCTGGGAAAACTGGAGAGTTATAGTGAGGGTAAGGCTGGTACTGAACCTCATGTCTGTGAAAACTGGAGAGTTATAGTGAGGGTACGGCTGGTACTGACCCCGATCTCTGTGAAAACTGGAGAGGTATAGTGATGGTAAGGCTGGTACTGACCCTTATGTCTGTGAAAACTGGAGAGTTATAGTGAGGGTACGGCTGGTAATGACCCTGATCTGTGTGGAAACTGGAGAGTTATATTTAGGGTAAGTCTGGTACTGACCCCGATCTCTGTGAAAACTGGAGAGTTATAGTGAGGGTGAGGCTGGTACTGACCCTGATCTCTGGGAAAACTGGAGAGTCATAGTGAGGGTAAGGCTGGTACCGACCCCGATCTCTGTGAAAACTGGAGAGTTATAGTGATGGTAAGGCTGGTACTGACCCTGATGTCTGTGAAAACTGGAGAGTTATAGTGAGGGTAAGACTGGTACTGACCCTGATTACTGTGAAAACTGGAGAGTTATAGTGAGGGTAAGGCTGGTACTGACCCTGATCTCTGAGAAAACTGGAGAGTTACAGTGAGAGAAAGGCTGGTACTGACCCGGATCTCTGTGAAAACTGAAGAGTTACAGTGAGGATAAGGCTGGTACTGACCCTGATCTCTGGGAAACCTGGAGAGTTATAGTGAGGGTAAGGCTGGTACTGACCCTGATCTGTGTGAAAACTGGAGAGTTATAGTGAGGGTAAGGCTGGTACTAACCCTGATCTCTGTGAAGACTGGAGAGTTATAGTGATGGTAAGGCTGGTATTGACCCTGATCTCTGGGAAAACTGGAGAGTTACAGTGAGGGTAAAACTAGTATTGACCCTTATGTCTGTAAAAACTGGAGAGTTAAAGTGAGGGTAAGGCTGGTACTGACCCTGATCTCTGTGAAAACTGGAGAGTTATAGTGAGGGTAAGGCTGGTACTGACCCTGATCTCTGTGAAAACTGGAGAGTTATAGTGAGGGTAAGGCTGGTACTGACCCTGATCTCTGTGAAAACTGGAGAGTTATAGTGAGGGTAAGGCTGGTACTGACCCTGATCTCTGTGAAAACTGGAGAGTTATAGTGAGGGTAAGGCTGGTACTGACCCTGATCTCTGTGAAAACTGGAGAGTTATAGTGAGGGTAAGGCTGGTACTGACCCTGATCTCTGTGAAAACTGGAGAGTTATAGTGAGGGTAAGGCTGGTACTGACCCTGATCTCTGTGAAAACTGGAGAGTTATAGTGAGGGTAAGGCTGGTACTGACCCTGATCTCTGTGAAAACTGGAGAGTTATAGTGAGGGTAAGGCTGGTACTGACCCTGATCTCTGTGAAAACTGGAGAGTTATAGTGAGGGTAAGGCTGGTACTGACCCTGATCTCTGTGAAAACTGGAGAGTTATAGTGAGGGTAAGGCTGGTACTGACCCTGATCTGTGTGAAAACTGGAGAGTTATAGTGAGGGTAAGGCTGGTACTGACCCTGATCTCTGTGAAAACTGGAGAGTTATAGTGAGGGTAAGGCTGGTACTGACCCTGATCTCTGTGAAAACTGGAGAGTTATAGTGAGGGTAAGGCTGGTACTGACCCTGATCTCTGTGAAAACTGGAGAGTTATAGTGAGGGTAAGGCTGGTACTGACCCTGATCTCTGTGAAAACTGGAGAGTTATAGTGAGGGTAAGGCTGGTACTGACCCTGATCTCTGTGAAAACTGGAGAGTTATAGTGAGGGTAAGGCTGGTACTGACCCTGATCTCTGTGAAAACTGGAGAGTTATAGTGAGGGTAAGGCTGGTACTGACCCTGATCTCTGTGAAAACTGGAGAGTTATAGTGAGGGTAAGGCTGGTACTGACCCTGATCTCTGTGAAAACTGGAGAGTTATAGTGAGGGTAAGGCTGGTACTGACCCTGATCTCTGTGAAAACTGGAGAGTTATAGTGAGGGTAAGGCTGGTACTGACCCTGATCTCTGTGAAAACTGGAGAGTTATAGTGAGGGTAAGGCTGGTACTGACCCTGATCTCTGTGAAAACTGGAGAGTTATAGTGAGGGTAAGGCTGGTACTGACCCTGATCTCTGTGAAAACTGGAGAGTTATAGTGAGGGTAAGGCTGGTACTGACCCTGATCTCTGTGAAAACTGGAGAGTTATAGTGAGGGTAAGGCTGGTACTGACCCTGATCTCTGTGAAAACTGGAGAGTTATAGTGAGGGTAAGGCTGGTACTGACCCTGATCTCTGTGAAAACTGGAGAGTTATAGTGAGGGTAAGGCTGGTACTGACCCTGATCTCTGTGAAAACTGGAGAGTTATAGTGAGGGTAAGGCTGGTACTGACCCTGATCTCTGTGAAAACTGGAGAGTTATAGTGAGGGTAAGGCTGGTACTGACCCTGATCTCTGTGAAAACTGGAGAGTTATAGTGAGGGTAAGGCTGGTACTGACCCTGATCTCTGTGAAAACTGGAGAGTTATAGTGAGGGTAAGGCTGGTACTGACCCTGATCTCTGTGAAAACTGGAGAGTTATAGTGAGGGTAAGGCTGGTACTGACCCTGATCTCTGTGAAAACTGGAGAGTTATAGTGAGGGTAAGGCTGGTACTGACCCTGATCTGTGTGAAAACTGGAGAGTTATAGTGAGGGTAAGGCTGGTACTGACCCTGATCTGTGTGAAAACTGGAGAGTTATAGTGAGGGTAAGGCTGGTACTGACCCTGATCTCTGTGAAAACTGGAGAGTTATAGTGAGGGTAAGGCTGGTACTGACCCTGATGTCTGTGAAAACTGGAGAGTTATAGTGAGGGTAAGGCTGGTACTGACCCTGATCTCTGTGAAAACTGGAGAGTTATAGTGAGGGTAAGGCTGGTACTGACCCTGATCTCTGTGAAAACTGGAGAGTTATAGTGAGGGTAAGGCTGGTACTGACCCTGATCTCTGTGAAAACTGGAGAGTTATAGTGAGGGTAAGGCTGGTACTGACCCTGATCTCTGTGAAAACTGGAGAGTTATAGTGAGGGTAAGGCTGGTACTGACCCTGATCTGTGTGAAAACTGGAGAGTTATAGTGAGGGTAAGGCTGGTACTGACCCTGATCTCTGTGAAAACTGGAGAGTTATAGTGAGGGTAAGGCTGGTACTGACCCTGATGTCTGTGAAAACTGGAGAGTTATAGTGAGGGTAAGGCTGGTACTGACCCTGATGTCTGTGAAAACTGGAGAGTTATAGTGAGGGTAAGGCTGGTACTGACCCTGATCTCTGTGAAAACTGGAGAGTTATAGTGAGGGTAAGGCTGGTACTGACCCTGATCTCTGTGAAAACTGGAGAGTTATAGTGAGGGTAAGGCTGGTACTGACCCTGATCTCTGTGAAAACTGGAGAGTTATAGTGAGGGTAAGGCTGGTACTGACCCTGATCTGTGTGAAAACTGGAGAGTTATAGTGAGGGTAAGGCTGGTACTGACCCTGATCTCTGTGAAAACTGGAGAGTTATAGTGAGGGTAAGGCTGGTACTGACCCTGATCTCTGTGAAAACTGGAGAGTTATAGTGAGGGTAAGGCTGGTACTGACCCTGATCTCTGTGAAAACTGGAGAGTTATAGTGAGGGTAAGGCTGGTACTGACCCTGATCTGTGTGAAAACTGGAGAGTTATAGTGAGGGTAAGGCTGGTACTGACCCTGATCTCTGTGAAAACTGGAGAGTTATAGTGAGGGTAAGGCTGGTACTGACCCTGATCTGTGTGAAAACTGGAGAGTTATAGTGAGGGTAAGGCTGGTACTGACCCTGATCTCTGTGAAAACTGGAGAGTTATAGTGAGGGTAAGGCTGGTACTGACCCTGATCTGTGTGAAAACTGGAGAGTTATAGTGAGGGTAAGGCTGGTACTGACCCTGATCTCTGTGAAAACTGGAGAGTTATAGTGAGGGTAAGGCTGGTACTGACCCTGATCTGTGTGAAAACTGGAGAGTTATAGTGAGGGTAAGGCTGGTACTGACCCTGATCTCTGTGAAAACTGGAGAGTTATAGTGAGGGTAAGGCTGGTACTGACCCTGATGTCTGTGAAAACTGGAGAGTTATAGTGAGGGTAAGGCTGGTACTGACCCTGATGTCTGTGAAAACTGGAGAGTTATAGTGAGGGTAAGGCTGGTACTGACCCTGATGTCTGTGAAAACTGGAGAGATATAGTGAGGGTAAGGCTGGTACTGACCCTGATGTCTGTGAAAACTGGAGAGTTATAGTGAGGGTAAGGCTGGTACTGACCCTGATCTCTGGGAAAACTGGAGAGTTATAGTGAGGGTAAGGCCGGTACTGACCCTGATCTCTGTGGAAACTGGAGAGTTATAGTGATGGTAAGGCTGGTACTGACCCTGATGTCTGTGAAAACTGGAGAGTTATAGTGAGTGTAAGGCTGGTACTGACCCTGATCTCTGTGAAAACTGGAGAGTTATAGTGAGGTTAAGGCTGGTACTGACCTTGATCTGCCTGATCTGTGTGAAAACTGGAGAGTTATAGTGAGGGTAAGACTGGTACTGACCCTGATGTCTGTGAAAACTGGAGAGTTATAGTGAGGGTAAGGCTGGTACTGACCTTGATCTGTGTGAACACTGGAGAGTTATATTGAGGGTAAGGCTGGTACTGACCCTGATCTCTGTAAAAACTGGAGAGTTATAGTGAGGGTAAGGCTGGTACTGACCCTGATCTCTGTGAAAACTGGAGAGTTATAGTGAGGGTAAGGCTGGTACTGACCCTGATCTCTGTGAAAACTGGAGAGTTATAGTGAGGGTAAGGCTGGTACTGACCCTGATCTCTGTGAAAACTGGAGAGTTATAGTGAGGGTAAGGCTGGTACTGACCCTGATCTCTGTGAAAACTGGAGAGTTATAGTGAGGGTAAGGCTGGTACTGACCCTGATCTCTGTGAAAACTGGAGAGTTATAGTGAGGGTAAGGCTGGTACTGACCCTGATCTCTGTGAAAACTGGAGAGTTATAGTGAGGGTAAGGCTGGTACTGACCCTGATCTGTGTGAAAACTGAAGAGTTATAGTGAGGGTAAGGCTGGTACTGACCCTGATGTCTGTGAAAACTGGAGAGTTATAGTGAGGGTAAGGCTGGTACTGACCCTGATCTGTGTGAAAACTGGAGAGTTATAGTGAGGGTAAGGCTGGTACTGACCCTGATCTGTGTGAAAACTAGAGAGTTATAGTGAGGGTAAGGCTGGTACTGACCCTGATCTCTGGGTAAACTGGAGAGTTATAGTGATGGCAAGCCTGGTACTGACCCTGATCTGTGTGAAAACTGGAGAGTTATAGTGAGGGTAAGGCTGGTCCTGACCCTGATCTGTGGGAAAACTGGAGAGTTATAGTGAGGGTAAGGCTGGTACTGACCATGATCTCTGTGGAAACAGGATAGTTATAGTGAGGGTAAGGCTGGTACTGACCCTGATCTGCGTGAAAACTGGAGAGTTATAGTGAGGGTAAGGCTGGTACTGACCCTGATCTGTGTGAAAACTGGAGAGTTATAGTGAGGGTAAGGCTGGTACTGACCCTGATCTCTGTGAAAACTGGAGAGTTATAGTGAGGGTAAGGTTGGTACTGACCCTGATCTGTGTGAAAACTGAAGAGTTATAGTGAGGGTAAGGCTGGTACTGACCCTGATGTCTGTGAAAACTGGAGAGTTATAGTGAGGGTAAAGCTGGTACTGACCCTGATCTCTGTGAAAACTGGAGAGTTATAGTGGGGGTAAGGCTGGTACTGACCCTGATCTGTGTGAAAACTGGAGAGTTATAGTGAGGGTAAGGCTGGTACTGACCCTGATCTGTGTGAAAACTAGAGAGTTATAGTGAGGGTAAGGCTGGTACTGACCCTGATCTGTGTGAAAACTGGAGAGTTATAGTGAGGGTAAGGCTGGTACTGACACTGATCTGTGTGAAAACTAGAGAGTTATAGTGAGGGTAAAGCTGGTACTGACCCTGATCTGTGTGAAAACTGGAGAGTTATAGTGAGGGTAAGGCTGGTACTGACCCTGATCTGTGTGAAAACTAGAGAGTTATAGTGAGGGTAAGGCTGGTACTGACCCTGATCTCTGGGTAAACTGGAGAGTTATAGTGATGGCAAGCCTGGTACTGACCCTGATCTGTGTGAAAACTGGAGAGTTATAGTGAGGGTAAGGATGGTACTGACCCTGATCTCTGTGAAAAATGGAGAGTTATAGTGAGGGTAAGGCTGGTAATGACCCTGATCTCTGTGGAAACAGGATAGTTATAGTGAGGGTAAGTCTGGTACTGACCCCGATCTCTGTGAAAACTGAAGAGTTATAGTGAGGGTAAGGCTGGTAATGACCCTGATCTCTGTGGAAACTGGAGAGTTATAGTGAGGGTAAGGCTGGTACTGACCCTGATGTCTGTGAAAACTGGAGAGTTATAGTGAGGGTAAGGCTGGTACTGACCCTGATCTGTGTGAAAACTGGAGAGTTATAGTGAGGGTAAGGCTGGTACTGACCCTGATCTGTGTGAAAACTAGAGAGTTATAGTGAGGGTAAGGCTGGTACTGACCCTGATCTCTGGGTAAACTGAAGAGTTAAAGTGATGGCAAGCCTGGTACTGACCCTGATCTGTGTGAAAACTGGAGAGTTATATTGAGGGTAAGGCTGGTCCTGACCCTGATCTGTGGGAAAACTGGAGAGTTATAGTGAGGGTAAGGCTGGTACTGACCATGATCTCTGTGGAAACAGGATAGTTATAGTGAGGGTAAGGCTGGTACTGACCCTGATCTGCGTGAAAACTGGAGAGTTATAGTGAGGGTAAGGCTGGTACTGACCCTGATCTGTGTGAAAACTGGAGAGTTATAGTGAGGGTAAGGCTGGTACTGACCCTGATCTCTGTGAAAACTGGAGAGTTATAGTGAGGGTAAGGTTGGTACTGACCCTGATCTGTGTGAAAACTGAAGAGTTATAGTGAGGGTAAGGCTGGTACTGACCCTGATGTCTGTGAAAACTGGAGAGTTATAGTGAGGGTAAGGCTGGTACTGACCCTGATCTGTGTGAAAACTGGAGAGTTATAGTGAGGGTAAGGCTGGTACTGACACTGATCTGTGTGAAAACTAGAGAGTTATAGTGAGGGTAAAGCTGGTACTGACCCTGATCTGTGTGAAAACTGGAGAGTTATAGTGAGGGTAAGGCTGGTACTGACCCTGATCTGTGTGAAAACTAGAGAGTTATAGTGAGGGTAAGGCTGGTACTGACCCTGATCTCTGGGTAAACTGGAGAGTTATAGTGATGGCAAGCCTGGTACTGACCCTGATCTGTGTGAAAACTGGAGAGTTATAGTGAGGGTAAGGATGGTACTGACCCTGATCTCTGTGAAAAATGGAGAGTTATAGTGAGGGTAAGGCTGGTAATGACCCTGATCTCTGTGGAAACAGGATAGTTATAGTGAGGGTAAGTCTGGTACTGACCCCGATCTCTGTGAAAACTGAAGAGTTATAGTGAGGGTAAGGCTGATAATGACCCTGATCTCTGTGGAAACTGGAGAGTTATAGTGAGGTTAAGGCTGGTACTGACCCTGATCTCTGTGGAAACTGGAGAGTTATAGTGAGGGTAAGGCTGGTAATGACCCTGATCTCTGTGGAAACAGGATAGTTATAGTGAGGGTAAGGCTGGTAATGACCCTGATCTCTGTGGAAACAGGATAGTTATAGTGAGGGTAAGGCTGGTACTGACCCCGATCTCTGTGAAAACTGGAGAGTTATAGTGATGGTAAGCCTGGTACTGACCCTGATCTGTGTGAAAACTGGAGAGTTATAGTGAGGGTAAGGCTGGTACTGACCCCGATCTCTGTGAAAACTGGAGAGTTATAGTGAGGGCAAGCCTGGTACTGACCCTGATCTGTGTGAAAACTGGAGAGTTATAGTGAGGGTAAGGCTGGTACTGACCCCGATCTCTGTGAAAACTGGAGAGTTATAGTGAGGGCAAGCCTGGTACTGACCCTGATCTCTGGGAAAACTAGAGAGTTATAGTGAGACAAATCTGGTACTGACCCTGTTCTCTGGGAAAACTGGAGAGTTATAGTGAGGGTAAGGCTGGTATTGACCCTGATCTGTGTGAAAACTGGAGAGTTATAGTGAGGGTAAGACTGGTACTGACCCTGATCTCTGGGTAAACTGGAGAGTTATAGTGATGGCAAGCCTGGTACTGACCCTGATCTGTGTGAAAACTGGAGAGTTATAGTGAGGGTAAGTCTGGTACTGACCCCGATCTCTGTGAAAACTGGAGAGTTATAGTGAGGGTAAAGCTGGTACTGACCCTGATCTGTGTGAAAACTGGAGAGTTATAGTGAGGGTAAGGCTGGTACTGACCCTGATCTCTGGGTAAACTGGAGAGTTATAGTGATGGCAAGCCTGGTACTGAACCTGATCTGTGTGAAAACTGGAGAGTTATAGTGAGGGTAAGGCTGGTATTGACCCTGATCTGTGTGAAAACTGGAGAGTTATAGTGAGGGTAAGGCTGGTATTGACCCTGATCTGTGTGAAAACTGGAGAGTTATAGTGATGGTAAGGCTGGTACTGACCCTGATCTGTGTGAAAACTGGAGAGTTATAGTGAGGGTAAGGCTGGTATTGACCCTGATCTGAGTGAAAACTGGAGAGTTATAGTGAGGGTAAGACTGGTACTGACCCTGATCTCTGGGTAAACTGGAGAGTTATAGTGATGGCAAGCCTGGTACTGACCCTGATCTGTGTGGAAACTGGAGAGTTATAGTGAGGGTAAGTCTGGTACTGACCCCGATCTCTGTGAAAACTGGAGAGTTATAGTGAGGGTAAGGCTGGTACCGACCCTGATCTGTGTGAAAACTGGAGAGTTATAGTGAGGGTAAGGCTGGTACTGACCCTGATCTCTGGGTAAACTGGAGAGTTATAGTGATGGCAAGCCTGGTACTGACCCTGATCTGTGTGAAAACTGGAGAGTTATATTTAGGGTAAGTCTTGTAATGACCCCGATCTCTGTGAAAACTGGAGAGTTATAGTGATGGTAATGCTGGTACTGACCCTGATGTCTGTGAAAACTGGAGAGTTATAGTGAGGGTAAGGCTGGTACTGACCCTGATGTCTGTGAAAACTGGAGAGTTATAGTGAGGGTAAGGCTGGTACTGACCCTGATGTCTGTGAAAACTGGAGAGATATAGTGAGGGTAAGGCTGGTACTGACCCTGATGTCTGTGAAAACTGGAGAGTTATAGTGAGGGTAAGGCTGGTACTGACCCTGATCTCTGGGAAAACTGGAAAGTTATAGTGAGGGTAAGGCCGGTACTGACCCTGATCTCTGTGGAAACTGGAGAGTTATAGTGAGGGTAAGGCCGGTACTGACCCTGATCTCTGTGGAAACTGGAGAGTTATAGTGATGGTAAGGCTGGTACTGACCCTGATCTCTGTGAAAACTGGAGAGTTATAGTGAGGTTAAGGCTGGTACTGACCTTGATCTGCCTGATCTGTGTGAAAACTGGAGAGTTATAGTGAGGGTAAGACTGGTACTGACCCTGATGTCTGTGAAAACTGGAGAGTTATAGTGAGGGTAAGGCTGGTACTGACCTTGATCTGTGTGAACACTGGAGAGTTATATTGAGGGTAAGGCTGGTACTGACCCTGATCTCTGTAAAAACTGGAGAGTTATAGTGAGGGTAAAGCTAGTACTGACCCTGATCTGTGTGAAAACTGGAGAGTTATTGTGAGGGTAAGGCTGGTACTGACCCTGATCTCTGGGTAAACTGGAGAGTTATAGTGATGGCAAGCCTGGTACTGACCCTGATCTGTGTGAAAACTGGAGAGTTATAGTGAGGGTAAGGCTGGTCCTGACCCTGATCTGTGTGAAAACTGGAGAGTTATAGTGAGGGTAAGGCTGGTACTGACCATGATCTCTGTGGAAACAGGATAGTTATAGTGAGGGTAAGGCTGGTACTGACCCTGATCTGCGTGAAAACTGGAGAGTTATAGTGAGGGTAAGGCTGGTACTGACCCTGATCTGTGTGAAAACTGAAGAGTTATAGTGAGGGTAAGGCTGGTACTGACCCTGATGTCTGTGAAAACTGGAGAGTTATAGTGAGGGTAAGGCTGGTACTGACCCTGATCTGTGTGAAAACTGGAGAGTTATAGTGAGGGTAAGGCTGGTACTGACC